>JAWPHD010004300.1:0-191466 GCA_037043455.1 Cyrtodaria siliqua | reverse complement strand
CAACCCAACAAAACGGGACAGTGTAAATAAAGAAATCCCCGCCATGAACAATTATCTAACCAACAATGCAGCATTAATAGGCAATATAAGTAAAACACAAACATGCTCGTGTATATATAAATACAAAAAAACTAGCCTATACTCGTCGGGGGCCACTTTCCGTCACTTATGTAAACATAAACTAATTTTTCAGACAAATCTATGTATCCTGACAATTTTTGCTCTATTTTCTATTAGGTTACCTCTTCCTGGAAATTTGATACCAAATAATTTTGTTTTATATCAATTATCGAAGTGGCACGTGACCTGTTTATAAATAGACTAAAACTGAGAAATAATTTTGTTTACAAGCCCAGTTTCCGTCATGTATTTTATCGAGTGATAGATTCAACTAGGTCAAGATACAGTAAACTTTTATGAATTAGAAACTTGTTTGCAAGTCTATTCAACAATTTCATTGTAAACATGGTATGTTTGCATTGTTCCATCAGTCACCTCGATCGTTATAACAATGCGCCTGGAATGGTCAATGTAAAACAATTTTACACTGTAAAGATGGGTAACTCTATGTAAATCAAACAGATACAGGTTGTACGAGTTGCTGCTCTTTGGTGAACCTAAATAATCACGGTCTACTTAACTGCGTCCACTGGAGAGATAAAATTATGACGTCATTACGGTGTTATATTTTTAATAGTTTATTATGCGGCAGTATGCGCGCGCATCCCCAACGCCACATAAGGAAGTAAATACATTTTTCGGAGAAATCCCTTTCGTTTTTGTACCCCTTATTTACTTTTTGGTTGTTTTTCCAGTTTCCAATCTTCAGTTATAAACGTCTGACAATAAGTGACATCGCGTAAGTAATTTGCAGTATAAACACGTTTTTTAAATGAGAATGACGGAAACTGGGCTTGGACGGAAACTGGCCTCTGACGAGTAGAGCCACAAAGAAGGTACTCAATGACTTGGCAGAAGCCAGCGCAACAAGAGAATACACCACCGAGGGCACGACAAGACAAGATTGCAGACAAACATCAAACGTCACCGTCCTTTTGGGCTTTAGGTAGACGTCATCATAGGGTCCACAGCCTATCCGATCATCGCACAATTAAAGAGTTAACATGTTTAACAAAGATAGTCTGAAAGTGATCATGACCAAGGATCTTACGAAGTTTGTAAATCACGTCACCATAGAAGTCAGGTTGTTATAGTCCTTGTTGCAGAAGAGTTCTTAAATTACTTTTATATTTTGAAAGAATATCAGGGAACGATAAAGTCCGAATAAAATTGGCCAGTGTGCCTTTAATCAAAATTGTAAAGTATCCCTTTAATCAAACATTGCAAGTGTCCCTTTAATCCAATTTTGTCTTCAAGATTCAAAACAGGCCTCTAAAGCCCTTCCTGGTTACTCACAGAAACATGAGTTGATTTAACGATGTTGGTAACGGTACTTATTATTTAGTAACCTAGTTTGTAGAAACAAAATAACAGTAATCAAAATAGATGTAATTGTTTTCACGATCTCGGTAACGGTACTTAATATTGAGTGAACTGTTACTGTAGAAATATATAATGGTACTTAAAGAAACGCGAGTTATTTTAACGATGTTGGTAACGGTACTTAATATTGAGTGAACTATTTTTGTAGAGCAAAATAACAATACTCAAAAAGTGTTCACGACCTCGGTAACGGTACTTATTATTGCGTCAGTTGTTGTGTAGAACAAAATAACGGTATTCAGAAAAGCTTCAATTGTTTTCACAATCTCGGTAACGGTACTTATTAATGAGTGAACTGTTTTTGTAGAAGCTTACATTGTTTTCACAATCTTGGAAATCAACAACACATCAATATTGTTATAACTTTAACAACACTTTAGTGTCATATATAGTCAGTCGACACATTCAGTATTTGTGATAATACTAAGAACGTCTTAAACGTTCATGAGAACAGTCTTTTCATATTTCATCTATGTATTCGCTTGTTTTTCTTAATAATTGTATGTATATTTAACATCTTTTAAAAGTTGCATTAAACCTATGTAAATGCATTCACCGTCATTGATTCTTTCCTGAGTTAGCCCCAATAAATAGGGTCATTTTGCGACGCCGTCACCACCAGCAACGTGCAGTAACGTATATGCAGTATGGTCACCACTAGCAACTTGCAGTACCGTCACCATCAGCAACTTGCAGTACCGTCACCACCAGCAACGTGCAGTACCGTCACCACCAGCAACTTGCAGTACCGTCACCACCAGCAACTTGCCTTACCGTCATCACCAGCAACTTGCAGTACCGTCACCACCAGCAACTTGCAGTACCGTCACCACCAAAAACGTGCAGTACCGCCAACACCAGCAACTTGTAGTACCGTCACCACCAGCAACTTGCAGTACCGTCACCACCAGCAACTTGCAGTACCGTCACCATCAGCAACTTGCAGTACCGTCACCATCAGCAACGTGCAGTACCGTCACCACCAGCAACTTGCAGTACCGTCATAACCAGCAACTTGCAGTACCGTCACCACCAGCAACTTACAGTACCGTCACCACCAGCAACGTGCAGTACCATCACCACCAGCAACTTGCAGTACCATCACCATCAGCAACTTGCAGTACCGTCACCATCGGCAACTTGAAGTACCGTCACCATCACCAGTAACTTGCAGTACCGTCACCACCAGCAACTTGCAGTACCATCACCATCAGCAACTTGCAGTACCATCACCACCAGCAACTTGTAGTACCGTCACCAGCAGCAACTTGTAGTACCTCACCACCAGCAACTTGCAGTACCGTCACCATCAGAAACGTGCAGTACCGTCACCACCAGCGACTTGCAGTACCGTCATAACCAGCAACTTGCAGTACCGTCACCACCAGCAACTTGCAGTACCGTCACCACCAGCAACGTGCAGTACCATCACCACCAGCAACTTGCAGTACCGTCACCATCAGCAACTTGCAGTACCGTCACCATCGGCAACTTGCAGTACCGTCACCATCACCAGTAACTTGCAGTACCGTCACCACCAGCAACTTGCAGTACCATCACCATCAGCAACTTGCAGTACCATCACCACCAGCAACTTGTAGTACCGTCACAACCAGCAACTTGCAGTACCTCACCACCAGCAACTTGCAGTACCGTCACCATCAGCAACGTGCAGTACCGTCACCACCAAAAACGTGTAGTACCGTCACCGTCAGCAACTTGCAGTACCGTCATATACTTTAATGACCACCAGTAACTTGCAGTATGGTCAGCTTCTTTTGATGACCTGTTTCACTGAGAACGCAGAAACAAGTTGTAGACTTAAGTATGGAACGCCATGACTGTCTTAGGATGAACATTTATCTTTATGTTCAGTACATATGCCTTTATGTGCAGTTATAAAAATATGATATGCAGTTGTAACATCATTTTGTTCAGTGTATTCGTCATCATGTGCAGTGTACCTTTTATTATATGTGATACATCTGACGTTATATGCATTTCACATCTCATTATATGCAGTGCCTTAGTTAATATTAATATTAAATGAATGTCAACTGTCGTGGTTTTCGGTTGATTATAACACGAAATATAACGGCTTTAAGTGTTGATATTAAGCGTTACATTGCGAAACTCTGATAATTCGGGCGGAAAGGAAAGACAGTATAACTAGCGTCAATTTTACAGGTTAGACAATTCATGAATATATTATAATCAGGTTAGACAATTCATGAATATATTATAATCAGGTTAGACAATTCATGAATATATTATAATCAGGTTAGACAATTCATGAATATATTATAATCAGGTTAGACAATTCATGAATATATTATATTCAGGTTAGACAATTCAGGAAAATATTATAATCAGGTTAGACAATTCATGAATATATTATATACAGGTTAGACAATTCATGAATATATTATATACAGGTTAGACAATTCATGAATATATTATATACAGGTTAGACAATTCATGAATATATTATATACAGGTTAGACAATTCATGAATATATTATATACAGGTTAGACAATTCAGGAATATATTATATTCAGGTTAGACAATTCAGGAATATATTATATTCAGGTTAGACAATTCAGGAATATATTATATTCAGGTTAGACAATTCAGGAATATATTATATTCAGGTTAGACAATTCAGGAATATATTATTTTTGAATTTGATCAATATGATAAACGTTTAATCAGTTGATATTCTAGATGCGTTTTTATACAGAGTGCGGACATATGCTGTATAATATTACCATCACCACACCATTATATATATATATTTGTTTGTTTGAATTGTGTCTTACGCCATTTTTAACGCATGTTAAGCCATATATGACGGTCGATTTTTTTGTGGTAGAGGCAGACCACCCTATTCTCCTGGGTAGAACCAGTACTGTATACCTACAACCATCCGTAAGAATCGACACTTTCTCATTTGACAGACTTGCATATAGAGATTTACTGATTACTGCTAGAGTATTACTGATTACTGCTGGAGTATTACTGAGTACTGCTGGAGTATTACTGAGTACTGCTGGAGTATTGCTGATTACTGCTGGAATATTACTGAGTACTGCTGGAGTATTACTGATTACTGCTGCAGTATTACTTAGTACTGCTGGAGTATTACTGATTACTGCTGCAGTATTACTGAGTACAGCTGGAGTATTACTGAGTACTGTTATACTTTTATTGTATATTGTGATTATAACTGTGGATTGGTGTTCCCATTCTATAGATAACACGTGTCAGTGTGATTCGGGATGGAAGTGGTCAACATCACAACACAAGTGCTTGTGGGATTGCACGTGTAAAACTGGTACGCGATTTAACATATATTTACTGGTTCTCCTGTTTCTGTCATACCTAATACTCACTCAGTGAAAATGCACCACAAAAGAAATCCTTTTACAAGTTAGAATTTGAGGTATTTCGGACAAAATAATAACGAGTTGACATTTGGCAGTTTTTTACGTGCATAACTGGATTTAGTGCATTCGACATTGTTGTTATGAGAATGCACGAGCATGTCCGGTTTTCTTCAGTTACATCGCACACAGAAATCTTTTTTTCGGAAACATTCCTTGCATAATACTGTCAGAAGTCAAACAATAACAAGGCCAGTAAAACCAATTGGAATTTATTCCGAGACAGATTAATGCAGCTTGAAATTTAGTGGAAGAGTTTTTTTTAAAGATTATCCATATTAAACAATGTTAAAGGCATTTGCTGTAGTTTTCCATGCGCAGTTTTTTTGGGCGACTTCGCTTCTAAAACTATTGGATGGATTTTCCTAAATATTTACTGGAATGTTGCTTTTGATGTCTAGTTCTATTTTTTGTCTTTTTCTATTTTTTTAGATATTTTTAAATATAGCATTTTGTAAAAATTCCAACAAAATTAAAAAATTTAAGCATAATGGTACGGTTCCAAAAACCAATATTAAATCTCAATATGCATGGTGACCTATAAATTTAATTGAATATATTGTCTAAATATATGTTCAAATAAGTGCCTAGGAAGTTTGAACAAATTCTGTTAATATGAACATAACAAAAAAGGAAAATATACCATTTCCATATAATTTCATACAAAACTTGGCCTTTTAGCATAGGAGTAGGGTTTCAAATTCTTTTTCTAAACAAGCATGGGGACCTATCATTTTTACTGCACATTTTGTTTTTATATATGTTAAGTTATGTGCTTAGAAAGTTAAAAAAAAATCTGTTATTGGGAACATACAAAAAAAAAGGAAATTGTATCATTATGGGCTAATTTGTGCATAAATTGTGGTAATGGTCTCAACAGATTGATTTTGTAAAAAATTATAGGTTTTACATAAAGATGAGCTTTAAATATTATTGTAATTAAATGTTCTTTGATTTAATACAATTTTAGCAGAATTTTGACCAATGAATAAATGATTAGACTTCAAAAATATCTTATTTAGCTATTTTATGGACTTGTTCAACTTTTTGGACAGATTGACATGACGGTGGCATTACAAATTATTTTTTAAAAGTTTAACAAGCATGGTGACCTACCATTATTTTTGCCTTTTCTGTCTATATATATAACAGACTTACTGTTCAAAAAGTTTAAAGAAAATCTGTTATGCAGAAAAAACTATAGAAAATGTCTACTTGAACAATATAACATATTGGTTCATCAGTTTTATTTCAAATGGTTTGGGAATAATCCAACAGAATAGACATATGAAGTTAATTATGCGTTTTCATTGACCGCCAGTATATACCCCGTTGCTTGTTTACGGATCTTAAATTACTTTTCTGAAATAATAACACGTTATATTTTTTTCAAAAGAAATTTAAATAGGCCTAAATACAATCATCCCTAGTATTTTGAATCGACAGTGTAGTGTAATGTCTTTCTTAAATATGTATTATCGAGTTTTTTGTATAAAAAAAACTTTTTGTAGGACTCGAAAAGTAATATATATTGAATTGCTTGCACGAATAATTAATATACCCAGCCCGAGGGAGGTAAATCAAATAATGACAGAGGCAATACAATATTATGTTTCAGGAGTATGACCTCTCTCTGCACTTTTATGAACATCTTCTGACCTTTAACGCCTGAGTCTAGAAATTGCTTTATGATCATTCGGTAACATATATAGATATATGGTACCCGCACAATTTTAGTAGCAGTAATGCTATAGGTCTCACACCACAATTAATTTTCCCATAGGGTTACTGTACAGCCTTTTCCAACATCTGAGCTTCAAAGCAGGGCAGCAGACATTGTTGTTGGTTTAATATCTTCAGTATAGCCAAGACCAGTAATTTGAAACAATAAAATACATAAGTTAGCCAGGTTGTTTTTTTTTCTCGCTCATGTTTTGTGAACCCTATGGAAAATACAAAATTCATACACTATCTAGCTGAATATGTGGTGCTTAGGTCAAACAATTCTGAAATTTGAATGAAACCTCATATCAACATGGGATTTTCTTTATCATCTGTCTTTTACACTGCAGATGTATGCTAAAGCAAAGAAAAACCTTTTTTTCAAATTAAAAACTGCCTAAAATTGAGAAAAAATAGAATTATTTTCTGTTTTTCTTTGTCTCTAGGTCCGTGAGCTTTCAGGGGAGATAATAGAGGTGTGAGACCTATAGCTCCAGTCAATGTTATTGTTTCATTATTGTTTTATGTTTTTGAGGTTTTTCTTATGACTTAAATTTCCTCAACCTAAGGTACAAACCACTTTAGGTCGCAAAGGTGACTGTCTCCATTTCATAATTGTATTAAAATGTAACAATATATATACATATAATACATATAGCTTTGCCATTGAATAATGAAAAAGGGATACATTTGGAAGTAACAAACACACAATAGAGACAAGTAGTAGACTTAAATTTATTGAGTCTGTTCATGAGAGGTAATACAAGGTGCGACACCTCTTACGCCTCCTAGTACCGGCTTAAACAATATGTTAACGTCACTAATGTTGAGCTTGGTAATACCAAAGAACAGTTTGTAATAACATAAGTATTGATCTTGTTACCTAGGTTACATAAACTGTTCCGGTTTGATTATTAATTAATTTATGACCAATTTATGACTTTTTTATACATAAGGAGTGACGTGTATCGGACCCGGTGTTTGTGGGTGTGACGTCTCGTGCAAATACGGCACGTGCTGGAATGGGCAATGTGAATGCTGGGAAGGATACAAAGGAAACACCTGCTCTATAAATGACCAAAATATGTACGGTTTTATATTACATACATACAAGTAGATGAAAGTGGGTTCATCAGGGTTTTTTCTAGAATAATCTAAAAAAAAAAAAAAAAGTTCTGTCCAATTCATGATACAATTTTCATATCATCAAAATATGGTGTTAGTGCCTTGTTCATGTTTCGCTTTGAATTCATCTCAGAGCTTGAATGAAATCAGGGTTAACATGCTTAAATACACCTGATGCGTAACATAAGATAGCATATACTACTGCGCAGAATGAACTTCCTTGTAAACAATAAGTCATTTTAGGCTCATTTATTACGTTTTGGCCCATTAGAATAGAACATATAGTTATTTGCCAATTATAAGTCAAACCGCTGGACACTACGAGAAACTGGAAGCACCCCATGAAATGCATATCATTAAACAGACTAAGTGTAAAATAAAGTTTACTTTTAAAAGGAACGTCTTGCCTCGATAGGTAACTATAATGATAGGGGCAAAAGGGGAATCTCATAACATAATTCGTTTCAGTACTGTTAAGATAACAACATTTCGCTTATAACAAGCCTCGATCTTGTAATATATATAACTTTGACACCGACGTGTCAAACCTATAAAATAGTGGACCCGTCCATGGTCGAATCAGTAGACTTCACTATGCATGTCCCGGTTCACTCAAACAAACCTTAGCCGTGAAGCAGTCTATTTTGTTATAACTCACTGTAGGTGTAACACACCCATTGATTGTTGCATTGAGTTGTGTGTGAATTAAAATTTAAATGCCATCTTGTCATTCATATCTGGGCCCAAATTAAAAATGAATAACTTACATTCTCATCACAAATGACACATATGCTGCCAAAAAATCCACAGAAAAATGGGGGTCATGTATCTTCTAAGAAAGAACATGTCTCATGAATGAATGGTCCCTTTAAAAACATAAACACTGAGATGCCATAATATTGTATTCATGCACTCATTTCCATATAAGCAAAATAAATTAAAAAATCACAATTTTAACATGGCAGTGCTTGAAAAATGTAACAAATAGATCAACAATGTGATATAAACCAAAAGTAGCACTTTAAATTAGTGAAAATGCCTTTTTTTACAAAAAGAAATGAGAATTATTTATGTACGCCATCATGCGACTACCCCAGGCCGACACTTCCTGTGTTGCAATGGGTGTGTTACACCTGTACACACTTCATGTCTCGGTCGACATTACATTCTCGCGTTGATAATATCCACTGGCACCGTTGATAATATCCACTGGCACGTTGATAATATCCACTGGCACCGTTGATAATATCCACTTACATGGTATCAGCTGTGTATGTGGAAGTATCTATTTAAGCTAAAGTAAATCAATTCGACAAATCTACATTTAGATTATAGTATTAATGTATTCTGTTTCAATTTAAAACAAATACTAATACGTACACAAAGAAGGACATTCAACATAAAATACTACATCTATTCATGAACACAATTATTGCATAATAATGGAATATCAAATTTAAAGAAATTAGCATCAACGTGTCAACCCTAGAAGTGGACCATTCTTTGGCGGGAAAACGTACATTAACCGAAACAAGCGTCTATCTGTGTAGATGAAAGAACAAGCGGCAGTCAGTCAGAGAACCAGACTAAACGAAAACAAGCGTCTATCTGTGTAGAATAAGCAGTTAGTTCCAAGGGAACCAGCTATTACTTCCGCTGAAAAACCGAAATGAGTATAAAGACTAGCACCCGAAGATGCAAGCCAATAAAGGTCGAATCATCGGACGGTCTTTTCCGTTCAACTCCGCGACCGTTAAAATATACCGGATTATGGAAATTGACGAGGTAGTTGCCGTTATGTAATTATATTGAATTTATAAAACGAGTTAGAATAACGTATACGATGCGAGGCTGCATACGCTCATACAAGTATTTATATTAACAAAACATAATACAAACTAAATGTACTGTATTGATACATATTACACTGAAAAACATTTATTCGCTGTATATTTCGAACATTTTATATTTTCTGAGATGCTATGTAAATATCGCATTCTTGAGAGGTTGATAGTAAGAAGAGATAGCTCAAATGCCAAATTATCGGAACCAATCAGATTGCAGATCGTGGCATTTGTTATTAACTATTTAATACCGCAACACACCAACTGGTTAGAGCGTCGTCTACTATGTGTCTACTGAATCGAAGGTTCAGGATTCGAGCCTTATATAAGCAACATTTTTTAAACCCTACAAGTAATAGATAGAGTATGGTTTCATTGAGTTGGTTCATTTAAACATCGAGATGGGCGTAGCCCATCGAGGTGTTTAAATTAACCAACAAGATAAAACCATACTCTATTTGTTTTGTAGCATGTCCATTTCAGCTCTATTTCAGTTATTCTAACTGTTATTCTCACTGTTATTCTCACAGTTATTCTGACAGGTCTTATTTTCAATTAAACGATTTACACCTGCGTCTGAACAAAGAGAATTGTATGTGACCATGCCACAATGTTAAGATATTTCAAAAAAATACTATACGAAACTACTACGGAATAAATCTGACTGGTTCCGACAATTTGACATTTGAGTACTCTGTGAGAATGTTCACCCTAAGGATATGATCAATATCCTAATTTTCTAATACCGTTATCCACTCAAGCAAAAATAAGGTTTGATTTCGTTATAAATATCACTTTGCCAGATATTGTTCGTTTTCTGAAAAAAACGTTGCTAGGAAAGTTATATCATTAAATTGGAAAATGAATGGTAGTTTATTGAAATCGGTAAAGTACTTTTTAAAGTTATGTTAGTTAAAAAATTCACGGTACTATGCCGATGACGTCACCGAAACAGCGCGCACCAAAGCTGCGCATGTGATAACTTATTTAGGATCACCCTGCAATATCACTATCGCGTCAGATAGTAAGAAATTGTACACATTGTTGTCTATAGCATGGACGTCTTGTGTGAGATAATTATAGTCGATGTACTTTATAAATAAACTCTATACAATGATATTGCTTATATCTTATGGTTTGGTGATTTCCGTCGGTCCGCCAGTTCAGCTGTCCGTCTATGCGTTTTGACGTTGTGGTTTAAGTGTTTGGTTTAAGTTTTTGTTTTTCCTCATTTCTCATGTTGTAACTCATGTTGCCTGAGATTGTACATAATACAATATTGTTCTGTTCTGTTCTGTTCAAAAAACGAATTGTCCGAAAGTTTTGAAACGTGACACATATGTTTATTATTATTAAAAACCTATATGCAACAAGCACATTAACTCTGTTATACACATCACTAGAATTATCCCCACTTGCCTACTCATATATTTGGTTAAAATGTTGAAACTATAGTCTACTTAAAAAAACAACAACAAGTGTAAGAAAGTTTTAAATATGGCACACATGGTTATCATTATAACGCAACCATAGGTGACGAGCACTATAACTCTGTCATGTATTGTACTAGAAGTAACCCCTCTTGTCACTTAGATATTCGGTTAACGTTTTGAAAGTACATTGATTATTGAACACTCTTCATCAATAACAAATATACAATTTTTAGGGAGAGAAACCAATCCTTAGCAATTGAAGAGATAACAAAACGACAATAGAAATGACGCGTTAAATGCATATTTTTTTTGACTCTTTAAGACTGTGATATTTTGATAAATACAATGCCAGCTGTATTGTATTAAATGCCTTAACATGATAGTATCATTCGAGCGGCCTGTGTAGCTCAGTTGATAAGGCACTACTATTACGAGCTACAGCTCTTTGCCCCGCGTGGGGTCGCTTCCTGGCGGAGGCATGTCTGACGAGAAACGTTATCTTTGATCTCATCTTCCTTTGAGGTTGCTGTCCTAATATAATATACTATGATGTGTTAACGGGAGGTAAAATCTCATTTAATTTCATTTCAAGTAAGATGAACCACAATGTGTCCGTTGGTGTCAACCTTAATGGACTGTCGTATTGGTCACCGGAGCTGAAGTTTGTCGACGTGGCTTGTCAGTCACAGGAATGGTTAACACAGAGATTAGAAGGGCCTTTAGATCACAGCTGGGATACGAAAGAACATGACAATATATCCTGGCGTTCAGATGGCTATCCGGCTAGTCTACCGAGTATGTATCATGTAATATTTAAATGTTGATTAATAACTTGGTATGATAAATACGTCCAATGTTCAGTCTTACAATGCCTCTTACCACACCGCAACCTAGCAACACATATGTCCACGCTTAGGGCGTTCGCAAGCAATGCCTATGTCTGCGTAACAGTCTAGCAATGACAATGCCACGCTTCAGCCAAGCAATGCTTCTGTCCGTACTAACAACATGGCAATACATTTGACCAATCTACACTCTAGCAATGTCATGGTACTATGGGTACAAGTTAGCAATAACTGTATTTAAACTTCAGCCAAGCATTGTCTCTGTCCAAACTACAACCTTATAGTTTCCTTAAACACAATGCTACAATCTAGCAGTGCCTCTGGAATCACTAAAATCGAGCAATGCATTAACAGCAATGCCCCAGTCCATTCTACAAACTAACAAAGCATTTATTGTATTCACAAAACAGCCGAGCAATACACATCTGTCCACACTACGTCACAGCCATATATGTGTACACAATACACCTTAACAACCTGACCGCTTTGCACGCTACAACCACAATGACTCTTCCCACTAACATTATGTCGGCCAACCTTTCAAATTAGCAAGCATCTAGCCACTATACAGCTATGCAATGTATGTGTCCACAATACAACCTATCAATACCTCTGTGTACACTACAACCTCGCAATGCTTCTTGTCTCAAAACCGAACACTGCATTTGTCAAACCCATAACCTATCAATGCCTCTGTCCATTCTAAAAAACTAGCAATGCCTCTATTCATAAAACAGTCTAGCAATTTCGCTGTCCACACTGTAACACAGCAATGCCACTAGCAATATATATTTCTACCCTTAATCCTAGATACCTAACTTTAACACTGACACCTTACATCCATTTTATTATATAGCAATGCATGTGTCCAATCTACAACTTAGCAATGTCAGATGAATATATACTAAAGCAAACAAGAAACGCAACTCGGAAAATTCCACTGCTATGTATGGCATGTTTAATATACTGCTGTTAATCAAATGTACATGGCTGCCTTAGACATTTTCTTTCGGAAAAAAAGACTAAAACAACGCATAACACACCAAATGTTATACCTTCAACGTTTCATTATTGATAGAATACGCATTTGGCTCAAGCAAACCTTTGGATGTAACTTTTTGCAATTTCGTTACATTAAATACGGTATTGAAATGGCTCAAATTTTAAAGCGGAACTTCAACGATTATGGATTTCCTGTTACAGACAAAACCATTGAAAAGTCTACTGCAGCACAGTGTTTCCTTTCTCTAACTAGCAACAACCATTTTCTTTGCGAAACATCTTTGTTGCGTTTTTTTTTTCCTTTAGTATACTATAATTATATCATTCCACTTGAATAAAAATCAACGCTTTATCCCATTTTAGAATCAATGATCGTCGCAAAACTGGTACTACGAGCTAAAGCCGGTAGCCATGCCCCTCAGGGTAACTTTACAGTACTCTACGACGGAGAGGGAGAACTCTTGTTTGGCCTTGTCCATTACACCATCCATTATAACGGAAAAGGTACGATAACTATAACTAGTGGTTGACTTATTTACAATTCACTACGCTGCTTTTCTGTTTATTGGGCGTGACCGACCCGACATATTGTAGACCATATGATGGCGTCTACCTTAATACTGAACAGGTAGGGAACCTCAATCTTGAATTCTTTTGCCCATATTTTCTTGTTAGCGTCTCCGTGTCCGAATGGTTAACGACGTTGCGTTGTAAATCTTCGCCTCTCAACGTTCGAACCCCACGGGAAGCTCGACTTGTATTACTTCTCATGAACAGACTCAATACAACCCAGTCTGCTGCTTTATTTCCTTGATTGTGTTTGTTGCTTCCAAAGGATCACCTTTATCAGTAGTTGTAAGTGAGGAAGTGTCGATGTTTACGGATGGCGAGAGGTGTACAGTACTGGTTCTACCAAGGAAAACTGGGTGGTCTGCCTCCACCACAAAAGAATAATCGACCGTCATATATAACCTTACATGTGTTGAAAATGACGTAAAACACTATACAAATGTAAGTTGAGAAAGGATAAAGCCTGGAGTGATTTCTTTTTGACTCTGTATTCTATAATTGGTATGGCATTAGAGTACGGGAGAGAGTAATGTGAACCATAGCACGTGGTTGAAATCCCTAGCTGCCCTTTTACTACTGACCGTTCCAAGACATGTTGTGTGGACACCCCGTTTATGTTTGCAAGGACTTTTTAACTTGTTTGCATTATTTTTTTGTGTAATACAAATGATACATATTTTAGTTTATACCATCAAATAACGTGTATTTACATAAACGAATTCCAGGAAGGATGTTAGTTGAGTTTCACGAGAATACTGGTGGAATCCTGATCAAGTTGATGCGAACAAATCCGAGTAATCCGATTCATAACATTCGAGTCATTCTTCCCGGTTTTGAAGACAGGCATGCGTTATTCCCATTTTACCCGCCATTTCTCAACAATCTTAAGAGATACTCTGAGATACGCTTTATGGATTTCTTCAGCACGAACGGCCACCAAGTAAGACTTTAATAAATCATTCATCTTGGGATTAGTAAAAAACAAACTTATTCAATTTTGTCCTTAGACGTTGGCTTCAATGATATAGAGAATACTACGTCAGTGCAATGTATCAAGTTTATTAGGCGAGCCTTAGAATACAAAAAAATGGTGGTGCCGAACCTAAAACACTTGATATAAAAGGCACTACCATTAGTTTTATCATGCAGATACTCCACACTTTCTGAATGGTATAATAGTTACTCATCTACATGAACAATAAAGTTAAACTGGTGCTGGTATAAAGATAAGTTGGTGCTGATATAAACAAAAATAGGTTCAAACATGTTCCTTTAATAGAAGGTATTCTCAGCGTTATTTTTAGGGTACGTACACATGCAGTTTATGTTGATTCTATTGATTTGGTAAACGAGCCAATACAATTGATGATCAAGGATTTGAGTTCGAAGTTGTATCAGAAATAAGGATACCAGTAAAACACACACGAATAGTGTCATATGTATGTCTAATGTTTAACGCGAGCTTATGATGTTACATACATGTTTAGGCACGAAATCTGTTTTATGTCAATATAGCATTTTTGAAAATTTATGCATACAGCCCGAGCCTACCACTTGGTCAACTCGGAGGCAAAAAACATTTCACACACAGACGGGCACGAAAGGAGGCGCCATTGAGTATGCAATGCAACTGGTCAATATTCTAGGAGCCAACCCATGGTTTAATCAACCACATGCTGCCGATGATGACTTTGTTCGTCAGTTCGCCACAATGGCAAAAGCATCACTTCGACCCGACCTGAAGGTATGAGTAATTTTATAAACTTCTTTTGACAACTGTCATGCGTATCATTAACACGTTTCTGTGTATGGACACTGGGTGAGCTCGTACACTTATATTGTTTTAACGATAAAAAAACAAAAGCTAAACGCATAATGACGGAGATCATGTAATATGTAAGTTGAGCATGGCTGTTTCTTCAAACAAACGTCTTTGTATTGTATTTTATTGTATTGTATTGTATTGTATTGTATTGTATTGATTAGAAATGGTCGAGCATGCGCGATGTGCATACTGTTCAATTAAGTCGTCTCTTTACAAAGCTATCCACCATTGTTAGAGTAGCCAGGTATTAAGCCATCTTTACCGTTCACACACCATTGTTAGAAAATGTAGGTAGAAAATCACCTTTACCGTTCATATTCAAAGGTCCACTCTCATAACCTTTTCTTAGGGTAGCTAGGCATGAATTCACCTTTACCGTTCACACACCATTGTTAGAGAAGGTAGGTAGCAAATAACCTTTACCGTTCATATATCAAAGGTCCACTCTCATACTCTTTCCTTAGGATAACTAGGCATGAATTCACCTTTACCGTTCACACACCATTGTTAGAAAAGGTAGGTAGCAAATCACCTCTACCGTTCATATATCAAATGTCCTCTCTCAAACTCTTTCCTTAAGGTAGCTAGGCATGAATTCATCTTTACCGGTCACACACCATATTTAGAGAAATTAGGTAGCAAATAACCTTTACCGTTCATATATCAAAGGTCCACTCTCATACTCTTTTCTTAGTGTAGCTAGTCATGAATTCATCTTAACGTTTTTACTTTGCTATGAAAGAGATTTCATGTTGAGTCTTTCACCAGATACCCTGGCAGATGTTATTGAAGCCTTTAATGACACCTCTCGGTATCTGGATGACATATTGAACATTGAAAACCCTTTCTTTCTGACTATGGTTAATAATATTTATCCTAAAGAACTTCAGCTTAACAAAGCTAATATATCTGATAATAACGCTTCTTTTCTTGATTTAGATCTCTCCACTGAAAATGGTGAACTAATTAGCAAAATCTATGACAAGAGAGATGATTTTAATTTTAACATTGTTAATTATCCACACTTGGATGGGGATGTTCCACGAGCAACTTCTTATGGGGTGTATGTGTCTCAACTTATTCTTTTTTCAAGAGCTTGTACTCGAGTTGAGGACTTTAATATTCGTAATATTTGTATAACTAAAAAGCTACTCAATCGGGGTTACCGTTACCATAAACTTCGTAAAACCTTTGCAAAATTTTATTATCGTAACCCTGATCTTCTTTCCAAATGTAAAAGTAATTTAAGTTTATCTGCGACGAGGACTATCACAACCTGACTTCTATGGTGATGTGTCCGATCTTTTTATATTTCTCTTTTTAAATTACCGGTTACACACCATTTTAGAGAAATTAGGTAGCAAATAAACTTTACCGTTCATATATCAAAGGTCCAGTCTTATTCTCTTTTCTTAGGGTAGCTAGGCATGAATTCATATTTACCGTTCACACACCATTGTTAGAAAAGGTAGGTAGCAAATAACCTTTACCGTTCAAATATCAAAGGTCCACTCTCATGCTCTTTTCTTAAGGTAGTTAGACATGAATTCATCTTTACTGTTTACACAGCACTGCCATCCTTACCGTTCACACCCCTTATTAGAGTAGATGGGTAGCCTATCATCCCTACCGTTTACACTACAGTGTTAGAGTAGATGGGTAGCATATCATCCCTACCGTTCACACTACAGTGTTAGAGTAGATGGGTAGCCTATCATCCATACCGTTCACACTACAGTGTTGGAGTAGATGGGTAGCCTATCATCCCTACCGTTCACACTACAGTGTTAGAGTAGATGGGTAGCCTATCATCCCTACCGTTCACACTACAGTATTAGAGTAGATGGGTAGCCTATCATCCCTACCGTTCACACTACAGTGTTAGAGTAGATGGGTAGCAAATCATCCTTACCGTTCACACTCCTTATTAGAGTAGATGGGTAGCCTATCATCCCTACCGTTCACACTACAGTGTTAGAGTAGATGGGTAGCCTATCATCCCTACCGTTCACACTACAGTGTTAGAGTAGATGGGTAGCATATCATCCCTACCGTTCACACTACAGTGTTAGAGTAGATGGGTAGCCTATCATCCCTACCGTTCACACTACAGTGTTGGAGTAGATGGGTAGCATATAATCCCTACCGTTCACACTACAGTGTTGGAGTAGATGGGTAGCATATCATCCCTACCGTTCACACTACAGTGTTAGAGTAGATGGGTAGCCTATCATCCCTACCGTTCACACTACAGTGTTGGAGTAGATGGGTAGCATATCATCCCTACCGTTCACACTACAGTGTTAGAGTAGATGGGTAGCAAATCATCCTTACCGTTCACACTCCTTATTAGAGTAGATGGGTAGCCTATCATCCCTACCGTTCACACTACAGTGTTAGAGTAGATGGGTAGCATATCATCCCTACCGTTCACACTACAGTGTTAGAGTAGATGGGTAGCCTATCATCTCTACCGTTCACACTACAGTGTTGGAGTAGATGGGTAGCATATCATCCCTACCGTTCACACTACAGTGTTAGAGTAGATGGGTAGCATATCATCCCTACCGTTCACACTACAGTGTTAGAGTAGATGGGTAGCATATCATTCCTACCGTTCACACTACAGTGTTAGAGTAGATGGGTAGCCTATCATCCCTACCGTTCACACTACAGTGTTAGAGTAGATGGGTAGCATATCATCCCTACCGTTCACACTACAGTGTTAGAGTAGATGGGTAGCCTATCATCCCTACCGTTCACACTCCAGTGTTAGAGTAGATGGGTAGCATATCATCCCTACCGTTCACACTACAGTGTTAGAGTATATAACTATCAAGCCATTCGTGTCTTGTATTTACAGGTTTACATTGAGTACTCGAACGAAGTTTGGAATGGAATTTTTCGACAAACTAAATACACGCAGGAGCAGGGCGTGAGTCTTGACAGTCACGCAAACAGAGCCGGGATGAAGTATTACAACAAGAGGGCAACAGAGGTCGTCGACATATGGCAAACAGTTTGTATCTACTCTAAATTATTATTTCATTTACATAAACCGAAATTAAAAGTTACAAGAGAAGACATCGTGTTCAGATATTTCTCTACATGAGGATTTTGTGTTTTCATAACGTGCTTAACAATACATACTTTATTCAAATCGAAAGGGTATTTGCCGAGATATGGACATTTGAATACCAAGGGCAACAATCTGAAAACACCAAAAGTCAGAGATATTTTTCATTTTTGCACTGTCTGAATTATCATACCAAATGGTATCTCTTGACAGTGTCCCTAGTGTCAGAAGTTTGTATTTAAATATTTCACTTTTGTTTACCTTAGACTTAAATGGAGAACACTTGAACAATCGTCTTCTCTAAAACCACAAGGCATAGAGCATTCAAATATTGCATGTAGCATTAGCGTATGATACTTTACGTATTTTTGTTCAAGTCATGCCCATGGGTCAAATTTGGACCTGCCCTTTGTGTTAAAATGTTACATAGAGTGATATAATATGAATGCTTTTAAGACATATTCTTTTCTAAAAGGACAAGAGCTAAAGTCTAACATTTGACACGCAACATTCTTATATTCTGCAAGTAGCAATAGCTTATGGGTCTTTATTTAGCTGTTTTAGATGGTGACCCTATGGTCTAATTTCGCTCGCCCCGGGTTCACAGTATTGCATAGAGTTATGTTGGAACCTATATTATCTTGTCCGAAAATGCGAGAACTGGAGTAGTGTTATTTCTTACTGGTCCTTTTGGATCTTCGAGCTAAATTACTTTTGCTGTTAAAGTAGCGTACCGCTTAAGCCGGTGCTAGGTGGCGTGAGAGGTGTTTCACTACCTCTCATGGACAGATTCAATACAACCGAGTCAGTTAATTGTTCTGTCTTGATTGTGTTCGTTGCTTTCATGTCATTCTTTTTTCAGTGTTTATTCTATAGGGAAAAAACTTGAACAATCTTCTTCTATAAAATCACTAATCAACGTGTACATTTACAAGAACACTGGGTATTGACTTGAAAGGGTGGTGTAACATATTTAGTTAACTTATTTATATTACATCGATTGTAACGAAAGTTCTCCCTACTTATTTTAATCACTCTTGATGTCTTCTTGGGTAGAACGAGTACAAAGCAAATGCAGGTAAACAGGTAAAGTGTATTGTCCAGGGATACAACATTAAAGGTCATGGCGAGAATCGGACCCACGACTTATCGATCATTGGTCCAACGCTTTACTGCTTCACAATACATTCATGTTGGTTTAAGTCCCACATGGTTAAACAAAAGACACTATATAAACAGATTCAAACCAGGTTTGACACGGCGTTTCGATTTTTCTTGAATACAATGCACTTACTTCTCCATGTTATAACCTTCGTTATTTATTCCCTTCAACATCTTAGGACAAATGTCTATGACTATGATGACAAACACTGACTTTTATATAAATGTCGTATATTAATGCAGAGGCGCTATGAGTTATAACTTGATTACTTACTTAGTATCAAGTCTACAGCAGTATTGCACGACGATATAACATAATAGTTTACGCTGCTGATCACGGAATATTATGAAAATACCTTATTGAATGTTCCATGTTCAACGTCCTATGCATACCATCTTCGGGATGGCTAAAAGTTTCGTGCTATTGACATTTTAAATATCGAGTTCTGCTCAATCCAGGCTAGAGTGGCGTGAACTGTAGTTGGAATTTTTCATTACCGTTCATGAACGGTCTCAATCAAACCGATACTGCAATATTGTTTGCATTCATACGTTTTTCCTAGGCTTGTAAGGATATAGAGAAGTAAACTTAAAACTTTGAGTATATACCATTTGAGGTATAACCAATCGGGCAAAATTATAAGGTAAGTCAAAACAAATCAGGTTATTTCAATCTTATTCAGGTGTACGGAAATACGTCCGATAGTTTGGTTCCAGTTTGGGCATGGCAGACCGGGTATCAGGATTATACCAGACAAGCGATGGAAGACCTGGCATCACGAATATCACACTTCAAAGCAATTGCCATCACGGGTTATTTCAGCTGTGACGACGTCACTCATAAACACGTAGTTATAGAACTCTTGTTATCACATAACATGTGATGTGGGAGTGTAATAACACCATTCAATATTTCGATATTCCACTAGTAGTATAACATAACGTTAATGACGTCATGGACGTCCCGTTAATATATGTTTTCTAACGTAATGTGACGTTATAAGTTATGTAATAAATAGAATCTAACATTCGTTCTCCTCATTATTGAATTTATTAAACGAGTTGGCAAAATGATATAATGCGAGGCTCTTAAACGAGTTGGCAAAATGATATTATTATCATTTTGCCAACTCGTTTAATAAATTCAATAATGAATGAGTACGCATGTAAGATCCTCTATGTTTTAAATATTAACAAGAGCACTAGAAATGGTTCAATTAAACAAATACATATTTTCAACGGGCAACAAATTAACTCACATTGTGAAGAATTTAACCTAAGTCGCGGCAGATAATAGGTTAAGGTTCCGAAATATTGCTCTTTCTTTGGTTTAGTGTGACGTATCCGTTGACCATATTATCCCATTTTATAATACCTAAATTATTCCTCAGTCCATTTGACAACTAGGTATTTGACAACTGGGTATTTGACAACTAGGTATGACGTTTGGTAAAGATTGTATAGTGACTACACCGCTGTTTTTCTGAGCCACTTTAGCGAAAAGTGAGCCATAGTCGGCACATTTGTATACGCCCGACGTCGTAAGCCAAACGGTTTAACATATGTTTAACATATCTTAAAAACTATAAGAGAATCAACTTCTAAATTTGGTCAGTATGCATATAACAAACCCATGTTTGTGATTGACCTTGACATTTTAAAATTACTGAAACGTTACTTAGAAAACAAAATATTTAACACATTTTTAACATTTTTCTTTCAATAATATCTTTACAAATATACGTGAAACAACTTTTAAATTTGGTCAGTGGGTGTATTAGCATGTACAATTGATAGTATGACCTTGACACTTAGCTTTAGTATGGCTAAAAAATCAATAAAAACAACCATAAAAAATGTTTCAATTTCAAATGTTTCTCCCTGGACATAATACGTGTTATTTGGAAATTTAGAAACTTGATATATATTCTCAATATGTCAATATATCACAATACATCACAAGTGTGCATGCATTCTCGATATGTCAATAGTCACATGACATCAAAAGTATGCCCGTATTCTGGATATCTCAATATGTTACAGGTCATCACAAGTATGCATGTATTTTCAATATGCCAATATGTCACAGGACAACACAAGTATGCATGTATTTTCAATATGTCAATATGTCTCAGGACAACACAAGTATGCATGTATTTTCAATATGTCAATATGTCACAGGACAACACAAGTATGCATGTATTTTCAATATGTCAATATGTCTCAGGACAACACAAGTATGCATGTATTTTCAATATGTCAATATGTCACAGGACAACACAAGTATGCATGTATTTTCAATATGTCAATATGTCACAGGACAACACAAGTATACATGCATTCTGGATATGTCAGTATGTCACAGGACATCACAAGTATGCATGTATTCTGAATATGTAAATATGTCACAGGATATTGCCAGTATGTATGTATTCTGAATATGTAAATATGTCACAGGATATTACAAGTATGTATGTATTCTGGATATGCCAGTTTGTTACAGGACATCAGATGTACGCATGTATTCTGGATATGCCAGTTTGTTACAGGACATCAGATGTATGCATGTATTCTGGATATGTCAGTAGGTTACAGGACATCAGATGTATGCATGTATTCTGGATATGCCAGTTTGTTACAGGACATCAGATGTATGCATGTATTCTGGATATGCCAGTTTGTTACAGGACATCAGATGTATGCATGTATTCTGGATATGCCAGTTAGTTACAGGACATCAGATGTATGCATGTATTCTGGATATGCCAGTTTGTTACAGGACATCAGATGTATGCATGCATTCTGGATATGTCAGTAGGTTACAGGACATCTATTCTTGATATTTCAATACGTCAAAGGACTTCACAAGTATGCATTTCTAGATATGTCAGTATGCCTCATGATGTCACAAGTATGCTAGTATTCTATCTTGGTCAATATGTCACATGACATCACAAGTATGCATATATTCTAGATATGTCAGTATTTTATATGGCATCACAAAGACACAAGTATTCTGGATATGCCAGTATGTCACAGGACATGACAACTATGCATGTATTGTGGATATGCATGTATTCTGGATCTGTCAGTATATTACAAGACATCACAAGTATGCATGTATTTTCAATATGTCAATATGTCACAGGACATCACAATTATGCATGTATTCTGGATAAGTCAGTAGGTTACAGAAAATCAGAAGTATACATGTATTCTGGATTTGTCAATATGGCACAGGACATCACAAGAATGCATATATTTTAGATATGTCAGTATGTCACAGGACATCACAAATATGCATGTATTTTCAATATGTCAATATGTCACAGGACATCACAAGTATGCATGTATTCTGGATGTGTCAGTATGCCACAGGACATCACAAATATGCATGTATTTTCAGTATGTCAATATGTCACAGGACATCACAAGTATGCATGTATTCTGGATGTGTCAGTATGTCACAGGACATCACAATTATGCATGTATTTTCAATATGTCAATATGTCACAGGACATCACAAGTATGCATGTATTCTGGATATGTCAGTAGGTTACAGGACATCACACGTATGCATGTATTCTGGATATGTCAGTATGTCACAGAAAATCACAAGTATGCATGTATTCTGGATATGTCAATATGTCAAAGGACATTACAAGTATTCATGTATTCTGGATATTTCAGTATATCACAGGACATCACAAGTATGTGTGGATTCTGGATATGTCAGTATGTCACATGACATCACAAGCGTGGATGCAATCTCGATATGCCAATATGTCACATGACATCAAAAGTATACACGTATTCTGGATATGTCGGTATGTTACGGGTCATCACAAGTATGCATGTATTTTCAATAGGTCAATAAGTCAAAGGACTCCACAAGTATGCATTTCTGGATATGTCAGTATGCCTCAGGATGTCACAAGTATGCATGTTTTCTGGATATGTCAATATGTTACAGGACATCACAAGTATGCATTTATTCTGGATATGTCAGTAGGTTACAGGACATCTCAAGTATGCATGTATTCTGGATATGTCAGTATGTCACAGAAAATCACAAGTATGCATGTATTCTGGATATGTCAGTATATCACATGACATCACAAGTATGCATGCATTCTGGATATGTCAGTATGTCACATGACATCACAAGTATGCATGTATTCTGGATACGTCAGTATGCCACATGACATCACAAGTATGCATGTATTCTGGATATGTCAGTATGCCACATGACATCACAAGTATGGATGCATTCCCGAATATGACAATATGTCACGAGATGTCAATATGTACCCGGACATCACAAGTATGCATGCATTCTGAATTTTGCAATATGTCACATGACATCACAATTATGCATGCATTCTCGAATATCTCAATATGTCACAGGATGTCAATATGTACTCGGACATCACAAGTATGCATGCATTCGGAATAGGTCGATATTTCACCTGACATCAGACATATGCATGCATTGCAGAATATATCCATATGTTACATGACATCACTAGTATGCATGCATTCTCGAATATGTCTATATGTCACGGAACATCACAAGTATGGATGAGTGCATTCTCGCTTTGTCAATATGTCACATGACATCAGAAGTATGCATGTATCATGGATTTGTCAATATGTCACAAGACATATCAAGTATGCATATATTCTCGATATGTCAAAATGACACCGGACATCACAATTTTGCATACATTCTCGATGTCAATATATGTATTTTGGATATGTTACAGAACATTACTGCACTGACGACAGACCAAGTGGCTCAGTTATGTAAGGTCGAGGTTCAGAAAAAAGAGACAGACTTCAGACACTATCTCGATGTGGCCAAGGTAACACAATCCCACAATGTAACTCTCGCATGCTTAAATATCAGGTTGTTAGAGTTAAATTGAAGATTTCAATAAGTACCTGCAGCTTTAAATACGACACAGTGTATGCATCCACTTTCGTTTTGTTACAAAATGTACGCGTGATTTCTGTTTTTACATATATTACTCTTTGTGATTTGAATTATATTTTATTTTGTATTTATCATGTTCGGTGAATTTCCAAATTTCTACTTTCATAATCCTTTTGACTCATTGTAATAAACAAAATGATTTGGAATGACTATTTCTATTAATAATGTATCTTAACTGTTTATGTTTCAATACGTCAATATGTAGATGGTTATAGAAATAGTATCAAATTGATTCCTACTTAAGGGGAAAGAATTCCTTGTTGTTAGTCGCTATTGATGGTGACAAACCAAACCAAATCAAAGGCATCCAGCCGACCAAAGTAGATATTAAAGTCGAGCAGGACGTGTAGTACAGTACAAGGACAACCAAAACAGACAACAATAACAAGGAAACATAGAAGCAAAGCACACAAAAGGCACCACAAGCATAAAATGATTGGCAATTGGAACAGTTTAACATGTTGTAAACTGGCGACTAATTTCGATTAATGATTTAATTTTATTTATTTATTTATTTATTTATTTATATTTATTTATTTATTTATTTATTTATTTAATTAATTAATTAATTAATTAATTAATTAATTAATTAATTAATTAATTAATTAATTTATTTAATTTATTTAATTAATTTATTTATTTATTTATTTATTATTTATTATTTATTTATTTATTTGTTTATTTATATAAACGAATCATTTCTTGTCTTCTGAACAATGCTGCAGGCTCACCATGTAAAGCTGCTCATGTATGAGGGAGGTCCTGGTATCGAGAGCAGTAGGAGTAATAATGACGCTGTGACAACCCTCGCACTGGCTTTCAATAGACACGATCTTATGGAAACAGCCGTCACCGATATTCTAGAGGCCTGGTACACAATTGTAAACAGTGACCCCTATAACACAGAACCAGGTAAGTTGATAATAAGTGAAATATTGTAAATTGTTGTGCGGTCCAGAATATATTGTTTTGTTTGTTTGTTTTTATGGCGTTTTACGTCATTTTCAACACTTGTAAGGTTGTATATGACGGTCGGTTTTATGTGGCAGACCACCCACATTTACTGGGTAGAACCAGTACTGTACCCCTCCTGCCATCCGTAAGAGTCGACACTTCCTCACTTAGTCGAGCTCAAAGTGGGATTCGAACCCGCAGCGGTGAGAGGCGAAGGATTACAGCGCAACGTCGTTAATCATTCGGCCACCGAGATCCACACATGTTAAGTTATATCTGGCCACTACAAAGAGAAAAATTTGAAAATGCTGATGGTTCCTAAATGCACATACACGTAGAACCTACACATGCTATCTCAGTTAGTGTTCTTATCTGGCGAGCAAAGCTAGGAGTGTGCACTGTGGAGACTGTAAAAGGTATCCCCGTACATCCAATCAATATTGTTATATTTTCATCCCACATGGATTGTATGACATGCATAGATTCAGTTTTATCCTTAAACACATATCTTACTTGGTTAAGCCTTTAACCTTTTGAGTTATAGTTTTCATAATTGCTATGTAGCTTATCTTGGTTAAAGTAGTTTCAATCTTAACCCTCCCACCTGTCAGTTTGACCTTGGGCTACGGTCAAGGTCATACTTATAAAATCGTTAACCTTTTTGGTTTTCTCACAAAACTTTCGAGGCATGACTTCTATATTTGGTATGCAGCTTATCTATGGGGAGGTCTTTCCAATAAACACCCTCCTACCTGTCAGTCTGACCTTGGCTCAAGGTCAAGTTCATACTTAGAAAAACTTTAATCTTTTGGTAAACTCTTAAACCCTTTCATATTTGGTTTTCATATTTGGTATGTAGCTTATATAGGGTCAATCTTTCTAATCAACTCCCACCCACCTATCAATTTGACCTTGGGCCAAGGTCAAGGTCATACTTACAAAACGTTAACCTTTAGGGTATCTCTTCAAACCTTTGAGGTATGACTCATACTTGATATGCAGCTTATCCAGGGGTAGGTCTCACCAATCAACATGCTCCCACCTGTCACTTTGACTTTGGGTCAAGGTGAAGGTCATTTATTAAAATGTAGTTCGAAGTCCCTATAACTCTTTAGTTTTTTTAATTTCATTTATTTGATATCACTACCCTTACAATCCCACCACCCACAAACCATTCTTTACCACCCCCCACCACCCCATGTCTCTTTTGCCCTGTTTTCGACGTGTCACACAGAAAGCGAGCTCTGTTGTCTTCCGACAACTCTTGTTACATAGGGTTGATGAAATACAATTTTGAGATGTTTATCAAACCAATTGGTTATAAACGTCCAGTTACAGTGTATTCATGTGTACTGATTCTTATATACTGAGTCAAAACATAAGGACGAAATCAGACAACACTAACTGTGTTTAGTTGAAGTTATTTAAAAAATGTAGGTATAAACGTCGAACAGGAGATGTAGCACAGAAAACATGTATATACAACCAACAACACAAACAAACAACAATTAACCCTTAACCCGCTAAGCACGACTATAATAGCCTTTGTGTCAATTGTAAACCCAGATCCGCTTGCGAGTATATCGCAGGCTGATCACGGTTTACAATGTCCGGCTGCTGATCAGTCATTTACCCCAAAATACCCCTTTGTCAAATTAATGGAATGGTCTTAATTCAACGAAAGAACAGTCCATTATACATATGTAGGGGTTAAGGGTTAACAAAAGAAAAAAACAGAAGCACAGTATGCGACACCACAAACTTAAAAGGGTTGACAACAGGGGTACCGTCTTAGAATGGTCAGTTGCAAAAAGGCCCCTGTGTGTTTAAATCAGCCTCTAGGGTGAAACAAACCTCACTCGTGCCATATTGAAATCCCAATAAAACAGGGAATGTGTTAATAAAGAATATCCTGCCAGGTTATATTCTCTGGCAAACTAGGCAGCCTTAGTAGCCATATACGTATTACACAAATATAGTTATGAACAATATGAATATAAAAACAAAGGCCAAAAAAAGCCACAAAGCAAGTACTCAGTGACTTTGCAGAAGCCAAATCAACAAGAGAACAAGAGCACGAGAAGATTGAAGACACGCAGTAAAAGTAGATATAAAAAATCGAACAGGAAAAGTAGCATTCAAGGACGACAGTCAAACACAGAAACAAAAAAACAACAACTTTAAAGATGAATAAAAGGCAAGATAAGACATCACAAACACTAAAGGGTTGCCAATAGGGCTACCGCCTTGGAACGGTCAGCGGCAAGACAGCCGCTGGGGGTTTACCATGATCTCTTTCAGGATTTAGGTAGCCGTCATCATACGGTCCACAATCTGATGGGTCAACATAAAAAAGGAAAAATGTTAATTGGTCAGCCACTAAACATACAGTAGGATATAGGGTCGAAACCACTTTTGATAAACTTTCTAACAAAATTTAACAAAGATAGTATGAAAGTGATTATGACCAAGGATCTTAGGAAGTTCGGCGAAAAGGGCTGCACATTTCGCACCCGTGTGTATATCTACAATTTGCCTCTAAACTCTTGTTTCATACCGGACGAAAATATTGTTGTTAAACTTATTAAAAGGTTTATCAAAGAGGTTATGATCCTATCATTTTGCAATGCACTGCATGCTTGGTGATGGACCCATTTACAGGTAACCACTATGCTTTCCTCTTTAATTGTGCGATGACCGGACAGGCTGTGGACCCTATGATGACGTTAACGTAAAGCCCAAAAGGACGGTGACGTTTGATGTGTGTCTGCAATCTTGTCTTGTCGCGCCCTCAGTGGTTTATTCTGTTGTTGCTCTGGCTTCTGCCAAGTCATTGAGTACCTTCTTTGTGGCTTTCTAGTCTATTTCTTTTATATTTATATATACACGAGCATTTTTGTGTTTTACTTATATTGCCTATTAATGCTGCCTTGTTGGTCAGAGAATAGTTCATAGCGAGGATTTCTTTATTTACACCGTCTCGGTTTATTGGGATGACGGTAGGTTAAGTGTAAGGTTTGGTGCACCCTAGAACCTGGTTTAAACCCCGCAGCGGCATTTTTTGCCACTGACCGTTCCAAGGCGGTAGCCCTGTTGTCATCCATTTTTGTGTTTGCGACGTCATATGCCTTTATTCCTTATTAACATTGCCATTCATGTGTGTCGTTTTGCGTGATTTTGGGTTTAGTGTGTTATGTGAAAGCTGCATTTTATGTTTGACATTTATACTTATTTTTGTCTAAAAAGAACGTAAGCGTGATACACTTCATGGAAAGTCGACATACTGTTATTGTCTAAATAAACGTTAGTACAAATGTTTTTATATGGGAATGGTCAAAAAATGTCTCTTTTTGCAATGTTTAAAGGGACACACGACAGTCTTGATATTTTTTTAAAACCTCAAGACATCCGGTTAAGTTTTCACAAACTTTCGTTTCTTCAATCATTAATTATACATTTAAATCTATAGTAGAATAAGTAGAAAAAAACACACGTTTTATTTAAATATATAACAGCGGACTTGAAGTCAAACTAATATCAGTTGAATAAATCGAAAATCTAATTGTAATTCTTGACATAAACTTGCTGCGTGTCCTTTTAAGCCTTTTGTATACGTACACTTAGCTTGTATTCGATAAGGTTGCGTGGTATGGTTGTATAACGTGCAAAAACCTGTCATACGCAATTGTAGATCAAATTTAACGTTTATATAATAAGTATAAATATTAACTGCATACATGTTTATTTACAGAAATAAGACATTTTCTATTCTAAGAAATGGTCCACATTTTAGATATGTCATAAGTTTCTCTCACCATATCCATGAGTTGAGTCGATTATTTATGTCGACGACAGTAGAATATGTATATTCGGTATTATATTTCAGGAGGTCTGTTCAATTATTTCTCTTCCGTTGGTACGTACAGTAAGTACGGAAGCTGGGGGATGCTGGAATACATGGGACAGGACCCAAATACGTCACCAAAATACAGGGCAGTGCACAAGTAAGTAGTGTTGTGTATCTGCCTTCAGACACATGTATTCTGTGGTTATATGTATCCGTATGCAAAAGACTCAAAGCGAGAGAGATATACTATGGGACAACGCTACTCTTTCTAGATTGGTTTTGTTCTTTTAGCGAAAGCTTGATTATAAATTGTTACATTGGGCAATATACACTGTGCAAGTATTTATATGACTTACGAAGGGTTAATGTGACTTTCTGTTGGACATTGCATTGGTTTCGTTGTCGCATTCCTAAACATTCGATGGCTAGGCGAGATATTTTATGGCCATGCTTAGCATTAAAAAAGGGTGCATCGTTTAAATATTACAATGCTTAAAGGAAATTCAAAATGAAGTACTTCTTATGCATTTTTCATTTGATGAACACGATGAAGATGATACTATTATATTGTTAATGGCGTCTGGTGAGACGTACATAGACTGTCTATCCGTATCCATCTGTCTGTCTTCGATCTGTCTGTCTGCATGTCTGTATGTTATGTTTACAAGCTATCCTGTGTTAGTTGGTTTGGTGTTTCTAAGAATATCTTGGTTGATACAATTATATATATACATAGAAAATAAACAATTACTAAAGAAAGATAAAAATATCGGACAGGGAAAGCAGCATTCATGGACGACAGTCGTTTAAATGATGAAACAGTAGTAATGCACACGATTTGTTAAGACTTTGGATTTTTGAAGGTACATCAATAAACACTTCAACAGTTACGTTGGACCGGTGTGCAGTTTTATAGAAACCAACAACGACGGATATGGCTGCTTCAAGCGAAACAATCATCAACTGGCTTGTGGTGTGACGACTGATCATGGAAACACATGGAAGGTATCTATATCACTATATTTAAGTAATTAACACAATACACATTATTTTAACGTTCAATGTCACTACATTTATTATCTCATTGAGTATCTTCTTACAAATCATTAATAGTTTCATCATCAAACAAATTGGACAAAAAAGCTTGTAACGACTGATGTTCGCTCTCCAGAGGTGACTAATGAATGCGTGTAACAAGTTTGACCTAACCTGCATCTATGCTCGAATAATGTGTTACTGGACTTAACACAATTACCTTAATGTGTAGACAATTTAATACTGCATTAACTGTCTAGGTCTGACATAGAAGTGTAGAGATGAACATTATAACAATCCGATGTCAAAACATCTTCATAACAAACGTATGGAGCTTGATTAATGGACTTTCAGATCTAGAGGCAAGTAAATAACGATACGTGTTTTCCCTGTAAGACTGTACTATAAATACTGAAAAGGGGATACCCTGGAAGCAACACACACTAACAAGAGAGAAAAGTAGCAGACTTGGTTTGATTAAATCTGTTCATGAGAGGTAATAAATATATGGTTCAACACCCCTCACGCTCCCTATCAACGGCTTAAGCGGTATTCTACTTTCAAGCCACACGTATTGGGCCTTATGATCCCAAAGAACAAATAAGTATTAGCACTAACGATCCTTAGTCGGGGTGACTTTTTACACAGCCGCCAAAAAGCACTAAACAAACGCTAGAGTGAATGACATTAAATACTGACAAGAGAATCCCTTGAAAGCAACATACACAAACAAACGAGAAAAGTTTTAAACTCAATTGTATTGATTATGTTCATGAAAGTTAATATAAAGTGCAACTACTCTCACGTCCATTTGCACCAGCCTAAGCGTATTCTACTTTAAAGCCACACAGACTTGGCTTGATGAACCCACTGAGGCCTAACAGTGGTAGTTTTTAGCACCACAGGAACTACATGAACTACATAGTATTCAATTCTTGAATAACTGAAATGATAATTTATAGTTTACAATGTGTTGTTTCAGTATTACCCAGTGACCAATACAAACATCAGTATTGCTGTGTTGGACGGATACGATACTATAAGTCACAATATATTTGTCCGTTCTGTGGATGCCCTTGCCATTAACTCTTACATGGTGCTGAACACGGCAAACCCTCAACCATCCTGGACTCAGTAAGTGATGGAACAATCCGTGTTTGTCCATTTCAGTTTAAATGTACATACGATACGTTTTCGACGTTCTTGTGTTTTCGACCGTCTCCGTTTATCTCGTATTATTTCGGATCACCCATGATTTCAGAGTTCAGCATGTGAAGATTTGTTGACAAACACAATGAAATGCAGTATTTAATGCTTTTGGAGAAAAATAAACATTCGATGGAAAACCTGTTTTTCCCGTTTCACACTAATCCCAAAACTTCCCTTCGAATAACTTACTATTATACGACTAACGCATCACTGATTTAAAAATACAATGTTCGTCTGCAATGACAGAATCATTGTCTATACATAAATCGGGTAACCAAAATGTTCAAAGTATATTGTTCAACACAAATTATACACAAACGTCATCACACGTCTTACACGTTTTCATGTTTGATGTCATATTGAACATAGACAACCCTTTCTTTTCTACTATGGTTAATAATATATACCCTAAAGAACTTCAACTTAACAAAGCTAATATTTTTGATATTAACGTTTTTTTTCTCGATTTACATCTCTCCATTGGAAATGGTGAAATACTTAGCAAACTATATGACAAGAATGATGATTTCAATTTTGATATTGTTAATTATGTAATTGTTAATTTAGATGGGTCTGTTCCCCGAGCAACTTCTTATGGGGTCTATGTTGCTCAACTTATTCGTTTTTCTAGAGCCTATACTCGAGTTGAGGACCTTAATATATCGTAATCTTTGTAAAACTAAAAAGCTACTCCATCAAGGCTACCGTTACCATAAACTTCGTAAAACCTTTGCAAAATCTTATTATCGTAACCCTGATCTTCTTTCCAAATATAAAAGTAATTTAAGAACTCGTCTGCGACAAGGACTATCACAACCTGACTTTTATGGTGAGGTGATTTACAAAATTCGTAAGATCCTTGGTCATGATCACTTTCATACTATCTTTGTTAAATTTGTTAAAAGGTTTATCAAAAGAGGTTATGACCCTATTATTTTGCAACGCACTGCATGCTTAGTGGTGGACCCATTTACAGTTCGCCACTATGCTTTCCGCTTTCCTCTTTAATTGTGCGATGACCGGACAGGCTGTGGACCCTATGATGACATCTACCTAAAGCACAAAAGGACGTTGACGTGTGAAGTTTGTCTGCAATATTGTCTTATCGTGCCATCAATGCTCAATGATTTGTTCTCGTGTTGCTCTGGCTTCTGCCAAGTCATTGAGTACCTTCTTTATGGCTTTTTAGGCTATTGTTTTTTTATGTACTTATATATACACGAGCATTTTTGTGTCTTACTTATATTGCCTATTAATGCTGCCTTGTTGGTTAGAGAATAGTTCATGGCGGGGATTTATTTATTTACACTATCGCGTTTTATTGGGATGACAGTAGGATAAGTTTGAGGTTTGGTGCACCCTAGAACCTGGTTTAAACCCCAGCGTCCTTTTTTGCCACTGACGGTTCCAAGGCGGTAGCCCTATTGTCAACCCTTTTGGGTTCGTGATGTCTTATTTTGCCTTTTATTCATCTTTAAAGTTGTTCTTTGTTTCTGTGTGTGTTTGTGGTTGACTGTCGTCCTTGAATGCTGCTTTGCCTGTTCGATTTTTATATCTATATTTACTCTTTAGAGTACAGTATGTACGTTATCAGAAGAATCCTAAACAGTGTGTCGTCCGATCAGTCGGGAGTTGATAATTTATATATGGCCATTTTTAACCGGTGTCATTGTAACACTCGTTGGAGATGGGTGCATGTATGACTTCACGAACAGTAACGGAGTCTTTCTAGGGGATACCTGCTTGTGCCCAGGATGCAAAGGAGCCCAAGACAGTCTTTTTGAGAAACTCCTTTAAATAAAGGCAAACGTATCTTGACGTCCCTGTGAATATATTAAAACTACTATGTTGAATAAGTTTATAGTTATAGTTTTTATAGCGTAATATTTTAGTAAAATCTATAATTATATGCAATTTAGGAACACCGTCGAAAACATATGACGTAGTTTACCGGACAGGCACGATTGGTACCTTCCATAATGTTTCAAATGTGAACATACTAAGATCGAGTACTTTCAATTTTTATTTCATGAACGTTTTTTTAATGTTTTTAGTTCTAGTGAAACTTTTTCGAATTTGAAATACATTGCTTTTTTGTAATCTACTTTTACATTCATGGTTACGCCGTCAAAAACCCATAACACCGGGATATTAATTATGCTGACACTGCGTAGTATTGAGAGAGGATATGCACACACATATGATATGTGAGTATTCAAGAAAAATGGCGCCGTTTGCTATAAGCATAATAAACGTTGCTTTATTGCAGCCAAGAAACATAGAGCAAATATTTCAAGTCTCAAGACATTGTATGTCTTTAAGTGGCTTCATCGTATTTTAATCTCGGGATATTCATGTAAGCTTTGTTCATAAGGGTAGTTTACATTAATTTACCACCTATATATGTTAAAAGACAATACAGAAATTTTCAGTATTCATAGAAAGTTTGTGTTTTTTTATTTACAAGCATTTCCAGCATTGTATTAGATTGTTTCTTGAATGTATTTTATTCTTGAACTAAATGTATTCACTATTTTATATTTAAAAGGTTGCGATTTGACGACTATCATGCTCAACTGGCCATAGGGAGAGTATTACGGCGTCAACCACTGGGTGTACAAACCATTAGCACGTCGCATTTGGAATGTTCATAACTGACAGAATTATGTCGTGTATAGAGTAATAAATATATGACAGCCAGGATTTTAATTTTATTATTTCCAATGAAAACTATTATATGTTAAAAAATACTGTTTTAACGCTGCTTTTATCATGTTGTATTGTTGTCAACATCGTTACGCTGTTTTCCTCCTAAAAATATAAAAATAGATAAATGACTTTCTCGTAACAATTATTATATATAAATATATGTGTAGTTGCATTATACACTTCTTTGTTTAAGCGTTCCTTCTAAGATGGTATAAATAGAGTTTATTTAACTGCTGGGATTGATTATAGGGACAACCTTCACGAGATGCTAGACGTATGATTCGTTTCACGAACGAGCGTATACGAGTGATTAAAAAAACACGTCTACCATCGAGTGAAGGATTTAACAATCGAAACCAGCAGTTAAATAATCTATTTATTACATATGAAATCTGATTATGTATGTTGACCAAAATAATTTTATTTATTGCACATTTTATCAGCGGTTGACGTCAGCAACTCTTTATTGATGTCATGACAACGTCAAAGTTAGTTTATTGTTATTTTCGGAGTTAGTTATTAATATTTAGTAATTATTAATATCCTTTCACTGAGAAATCCCAATCGTTCACTCATAGAAATGTAATAAATAAACACACTTAAGTCTCCAACACATCAATTACTGTGTAACGTAAATGGGTATTGTCACATTCATATACCGGTAGCTTCATGATGTACCGCCAGCACCTTACCTACAGACTGTAGTGTGATAGTTAAAGTCTAAGTGTTTAGCAGATCTTCGTAAAAGGACGTGTTTATGAAGCTCTGGACAAGGCAGTGCTACGAATAGGAGAAATAAGTACTGAAAAGGGGATTCCTTTGAAGCAACAAACACAAACAGGAGATAAAAGTAGCACGCCTCCTAGCACCAGCTTAAGCGATATTCTACTTTAAAGACCCAAATACAGAACTTGATGATCCCAAAGGATCATTAAGTAATAACACTACTGATTTGTAATCGGGGCAACTTTTTACGTCCGCCACACAGCAAGCACTAAACAAACGTTAGGTTTAATGTCAGTAAACACTGAAAATGGGATCCCCTGTAATCAACAAACACAAAAAAGTGATAAAAGTAGCAGACTCGGTTTTATTGAATCTGTTCATGTGATGTAAAGTGCAACACCTCTCACGCCTCATAGCACCAGGCTTAAGTGATATTCTACTTTAAAGCCCCAAAGTCTGGGCTTGATGGTCCCAAAGGACCAGTAATTACATTTAACACATGGAGGGTAATTTATTAGTAAATCTCTGCATTCCTGAAAAAAATACTGGATAACTGAAACAAAAGAACTGCACACGGAGTTGTATTTTAAATATTGATAAATAATGACCTGTCTTCACCTATTCCATTCAGAAATGTCTTACCCTTGAACAAGAAAGTTGATGAATACTTGGGTATCAACATTTGCCTGGAGAGGAATCATGCCATATACAATAGTGTTCAATCAACACTTTGCGCAAACTAATGGTTCGGAAGATAACCAACTGTAAGTTGTTGATTGTCTAAACAACATACTGCAAGTTGTTGATTGTCTAAACAACATACTTCAAGTTTTTTTTTTCTAGTAAATAATCAGTAGCGCTATGTGATTACTGGATAACTCTTGATAAAGAAAGCCACAATTTAAAATACTGGTTATCTGCCTTTGTTTATAATACATACACCCGCTGGAACAAGTTAGATGCATATTGATGAAATTGCTAATAAGGTACAAGCGTTATAGCGTAGAGGCACTAACAGCTGATAGGCGAGGTGTGTAACCCAGGCAAATTAGCAATACTTAAGAACACACATCCTGATAGCTGACGGATTTGGCAGCAGTTTTGAAACCTCTTTTAAATGAATGTTCTTACGTACTCGTGTACGTCTGAAATCACCAAAGCTTTGTTGTTGTCCCAATGTCACAATGCCTGCTCCTTGTAATACTGTTACTAGTAAATATTCGGACACATTTTCTTTTGAAATTCATAGCTATCCCAAATATGTGCATATGTCATCGTCCTTGATGTGTCATTTCCAAATCGTAGGCAATCTCAAAACATGTCTTCATCGGATAATACTATTTCCATTTCTTTGAATTTTAGTGTTCTCAAGTGGCCATTATGTAGAGGTCTATCATCCCTAAAGCGTCGGTTTGGAATTATTCTCAGTAGTGGAACATGATATCGTATAAAGCAAATATGAAATTCAATATATCTTTTATTAACAATCCAACAGACCGAAAGGCTTGTCGTGATACAATCAATACAAACAGTTAAACCCCCAAATACAAGTGACAGCTAAGCATACTTGTGTTGCAGATTAATGGGTGTCACAGGATGACCTTAGTAGTTGGACTAACTCAGGAAAGAATCAATGACGGTGAGTGCATTAACATAAGTTTAATGCAACTTTTAAAATATGTTTAATATATATACAATTATCTAAAAAAACAAGCGAATACACAAATGAACTATGAAAAGAATGTTCTCATGAAAGTTTAAGACGTTCTTAGTATTGCTATAAATACTGAATGTCTAAGACACTAAAGTGTTGTTAAAGCTATAACAATGTTGATCTAGCGCGATAACTGTGATGCGCGAGAGCTCATGAAGATGATGATGCGCGAATTCAATGGATGATTGTCATCAAATGCCTTCTGTAAGGGTTGATGACGCGATGCAATGATAGTTAACCTCCACTGAGATTGTGAGCGATATTCCTCCAGTGAGGACTGGTAACGGGCCCACCTTGTGTCCCGGGGGTTGTCGTTAGTAAAACCTGGCCATGCTGACGCAGGTACGGGGACCGTCTCCACCGCTCGTAAACGTTAATCGTGGAAGCTTAGCTCCACTCCTGGATATCCAAACCTAGATGGCTTTCTCCAACCCTGGATGGCTTATATCCTGGATGGCTTATTTTCAACCCTGGATGGCTTAGGCTGTAATTATACATACGTTTTAGATGTCGGTTGACAAACATAACAATCTTGCATAATTATCATAACCCAAACAAATCATTATTCAATCAATATATGTAAGCTGTACTAATGATGAGTAGCAATGTATACATATTCTACAACGCCATGTATACGCTATGTACGTCGCTGTTAATCAATGCCCCTAATACATGTAATATAAACATGATCAAATTACTCATATATTACACTCACTGAGTTATGCATGCACGCATGTCTACTAATGACCACATTATACAACGCTATGCATACGCGTCGAACATTTATTCTTGTCACTCATCTCATTGTTAACTAATGTTAACAATCGTGTATTACAATCACTGAGTTATACGCCAACGTTAACTAATGCACCTATTATCCACTGTTATCAAATTAATATTGTTTTACAATTAATGATCAATTACAATAATTACATCTAATAAAGTAACTTCAAAATCATATGCTAGTCTAAAGTTATGTTTGAGAAACATCAATGCTAACCGGATGTCGTAACCGCCAAACAAGATGGCGCCGCCCACTGAATACAAATGTACGATAAAAGTTTAATAAAACTACTAACCACATGTTGCCTATGAATTTTGCCGTCCAATCTCTGTTCCAACAAAGTACTATCGATCATCCCGGCGAGAGCTAGAAGACAATGGGTTTTATAGCAAACATTACGCCCAAATCATTATTTCCCACGTTCAGTCCGTGACAAACGTGGCTAAAATCTGCAGTATCGAATCTACACGAGAGGCCCCTTATACAATTTTGCCGTTTACGGAAGATATACCTATACGTTTACATGCATTAGCACAAAACTAAACTTATGACACGGCTCTCTGGTGGCCACTTAAAATGTGCACGCTTTTACGTGTTACATGAATAGATCATGAATATTGTGAAATTGTTTTAACTCGAACAATAGATTTGGGTGTAACCGATAACTTACAAGAGCTATGTACGACCAGTACGCTCTACCCGTGACATTTTGTGACAATGGGCAATTATCCCAACATCTGGTCATTGTTGATAAATCTTTATACACATTGGAGCATCCAAGAAGTACTGTATTTATCTGTAAAAAACTAAACAAGACAGAAGGAATTCATTAATTAATGGGGGTATATTTTACATCAACAGAACACTATGTTAGGTTAATATGTAGAAAATAAATGGAAGAAGATTTTACCTCAATAAGAATGACAGCATGTTGGTATAAATTCATTTTCTTGATCATGATTTTTTAATGTTTTTATGTAATTCATTTTAATTTAACCATATTTCATTGTTTAGACAAAATGAGTTTTGTGATTTATAGTTGAATCAATCTTCCTTCAATTGTCCTCTGTAGATATGTATCACTTTGGTACTTTAACAATCATAAAAGTGTTTCCATAACCTATTGACAAATAAAAATGTCTTTGTTTTTAGAATTATGTTTTGGTGCTTGTGCACGCCCCAGACCAGGCCAGCACACCATTATCATTTATGTCAACCTATATTTATGATATTTATGCTGCGCTGAACATTTTATTATTGAATCAATTCATAAAGGATGGAATCAAATTACTTTTTTTTGTTTTTGTGTGTTTTTGTGTGTGTGTTTTGTTTCAAAATAGTTGACAACATTTATTTTTAACTTTTTTGATTACCATGCGCCGCTGGACATGAAATAATGCCAGTAAATATGGCATGTCCACCGCCATATGCATGCCATCTTCAGGATGGTTAACATTCTGTACTATTGATTTTATGAATATTGGGTTCTGCTCAACCCCGGGGCTATGGGGCGTGAACGGTAGCAAGCATATTTCACTACCGCTCATGAACAGTTTCGATCAAACCGAGACTGAAATATTTCGTATTTATCGTGTTCGGCCGTTTCCAAAATTCCGCTATCATACTCTTTTACATAGTACTGAACTTGAGGCGGCTTTGACCTGCTCTGATCTGAAAACGTAGGTCAGCATGCTGTGAGGACGGTTTTGAAACACATAACTAGTTTTTTTCTCCCTGGTAGAAGTATTTGGGGTTTTAACACTATACAATGACAGGTCATACGACATCAGCAGAATAATTCACATTTCGCTGATCTGTATCGGCCACCCTTACATTGTCGTATATGCTAACTAACTATTAATGGTCAGCTGGCCACCTCCACATTATTACAGTGGCTGGTACATATTAGAAAGCAGATTTCTCATGTTTAAATTGTGTCCAATAGTTCAACATTGTAATATGTAGCCACGACATGTGTCTGTCATTCTATATCGTCGAGTAACATTTACTTATCAGACGTCGGAGAAGTATATATATAAGTCAAAATGTCACCGGACTTAAGTAATAGGGTCACCGTTACATTTTCGGGCTAAACCTTCGATAATAAAACTTTTTCACTAATAGTACCGTCGGTAAGAACAAAATACCGTGAAGATCACACACACATTCACATTGTCTGTTCTGTCACTATAAATCGTTGGAAGCGTCAGACAATTCTTCGTTCCATATGATTTATTTTATTCTTTGTTGTAATCGGAAATTGCTGATTTATACAACTGTTGATGCTTGTTTAAGTTTACTATTAGTTCGGGTAGGATCGTCGCAGTTGATGATACCCTAATAGTTAGTTTAGAAAGGAACACAACGACAGCCGGGTTGCCGCAATATATTTATGCGACATATGGCAAACAAGACGAGTCACTGATGCTGGTAGGTGGTTTTAATCCAGAAGTGGTATTTGGGTAAGTTGTGTGCCTTTATAGCAGTATACTATGGTGGCATGTGGCTGCCATGCACTTAATTTAAGTTGACATAAATTATCGTGACTTTATGGTCATTTTATTGTGATTTTTCGTGATAATTTCTCTTTTTAGGCGACATAATGTCACGAATATAAAAATAAAAAGCACGATAAAATATCTCAACAATTAATAAAAAGTCGCGATAATGCTTCAACGTGCCATTCAAATAACGACTTAAGATAACCTTTTGGTTATGCGGATAGTTTCTGTCATTTACCTGAGGATCACAGAAGCCCACTGGACAACGCATATAACTTTGTCATTTATAGACGGATTTTAGTCATTTTTTAGATCTAAATAAAGCTAAAAAAGTACGATTTCACATGTATATATAAAGCGACGTATAACTTTGCCCATTTTTACACGATTTAAATTATCTTTACAGTGTTAGGAAGTAGTTATCTTTAGCTAAATAAATCTATAAAGTTATTAAAGATCAAAGCTGTATTAAATAATTAATAGATTAATAATTAAATAATGTGTTTTTAGCGATTAGAATAAGGCAATTTTGTGATTCTGATAGTTTTGTGTGTTGCATTTATTAAATCGATTATTTCGCATCCAAATTTAAACATCTTTATTGTTTTAGAAAGTGCATGCATATTCTGAGCTTTCCAGCGATATATAGTATTGTAATATCAATGAAATACTAAAAACGTTATTCTGGGGACCAGGTAGTATCATACTTCTGTTTTTACCATAAATATAGCAGGGGGCCATCAGTCAAAGGTCTTCCGCAAAATTCTATTTTTAGATATCTTAAGTCGTTATTTGAATGGCACGTTGAAGCATTATCGCGACTTTTTATTAATTGTTGAGATATTTTTTCGTGCTTTTTATTTTTATATTCGTGAAATTATGTCGCATTAAAAGAGAAATTATCACGAAAAGTCGCAATAAAATGACCATAAAGTCACGATAATTTATGTCAACTTAAATTAAGTGCATGGCAGCCACATGCCACCATAGTATACTGATGGTTGGCTTCTGTAACACAGACCTGTATTGTCGAAATATAAAGTTGGAAATAACGTCAAAATATTACTAGGATTATAATTTTTATTGTCAAGCTTCAAAGGCAATCCGATTACTTGCCATAAACGTCCTATTCTGTAGCCGCAGTATCATAGAAACCTTCCACACTTCTGTGTCTCATCAAAAAAGGTTTTCATTTTCAGACAATGAGTACGGTTCGTGCTATAATAGTAATTCTGCACTGTGTATTTTCACATAAGTATTATTTACTACCAATATTTTCAAAATTCTAACGAGCTGTTGAAGGCAACTCATTTTTAAACAATCCTTCTAAAAACATGCCTATTTAGAGTTACTGACGTCAATTTTTGGAAAGTGCCGGTGATTACGTATTTAATTATTTCAACATATTACATATAATTTATGTTAGCTTTTGACTGATACCGATTTTGTCTCCGTCGAATGATAACATATTTAGATGAGTAGTTTTATTTCACATTGCTAATCCCCACCTACACATACATGTACTTCTATAACCAGATACTCAAACACAGGTCTGGATAATATAATAGGCAACAGTATTCTGACAAATGCTTTATTTTTTTAAATAATTAATCAGCATGCATCGAAAGTTGACGCCTACTCATCTGAAGAACAATTTCGCCAAAATAATCCATCAATTGTTCACGTTAGCAATGTTTAGATAATTCAATTATTGCATCAGGAATTACGAATATGATACATAGAAAGATAAAAATATCGGACATGATATATGACTTGGTACTAATAACATTATGAACCGCTCAGGAACAGGCTGTAAACAGAACTGTTCGGAGGTTATTTAACTAGTCAGTTTTAACATGGTTTGCATGAATCTCAGTAGATAACATATATGATGGGATAAAGTGCATCATATATATTGCCTCGTTAGGTACACATATGCAAAGTATTCATTTGACCTGACACATTAAATACTTTATTGTAAGATATTTCCTTTCATGGGATGTACTTTTATTAGTCCACTACCGGCAGGTCACTGGAGGGGACTACAGGTTTGCCCCCATCCGTCCGTCAGTCAGTCAGTCCGTCCCACACTTGCGATATTGAGAAAAGTATTTAAGATATTTTTATGAAACAAACTTGACATATTGGTAGAGGGCAATGAGGGGCTTATGAACGTTATTTTATTGCGTTGAAAGTACCTTCGGAAAGAACACAACACCGTGAAGATCAGACACACACACGGAAATAGTAAAAATACACAAAATATATGGATCCTTTTATAACAAAATAAAAGCTTATGACAAAGGTAAAAGGCAGTTAGGAGATCATGCACAGCATTTTGTGTTATAAATATGTCCAAAATTATGGTTGCTATGGCAACAGAAATTGTAAAAAAATACAAAATACACTGTTACTAAATATAGAAAAATGGTTTTGGCTCAATAATTTTATTTAGGAACAAGATATTGGGATGAAACTTTATGGGTAGGTAGCTTATATGAACAGAAAGCTTGGGATTGTATTTGGAGTCAAGGCCAAGAACACTGTTACTAAAAATAGAAGAATTGTTTTCGCTAAATAACTTTAGTTAAGAATGACGTATTGGCTTGAAACTTGGTGTGTAGGTACCTTATATTAAAGGCAAGTTTAGGATTGTATTTGAGGCCTCTAGGTTTAAGGTCAATGTCAGTGTTCCTAATAATAGAAAAAATGGTTTCCGCTCAATAACTTTACTTAGGAATGAGATATTGTAATGAAATTTATGAGTAGGTAGCTTATTTGAAAAGGAAGCTTGGGTTTGCATTTGGGGTCACTGGGTTCAAGGTGAAGCTCACTGTTACAAAAAGTAGAACACCCGTTTCTGCTCATTAAATTTACTTAGGAATAATATATTGGCCCGAAATTTGGTGTGTAGGTGGCTTATATGAAAAGCAAGTTTGGGATTGCATTTATGGTCAAGGTTACTGTTGCTAAAAATGCCCGGCAGGGTACTTGTATTGCTCTGCAATACTTGAGAATAATATCTAGGTTGAGTACACATAAAATTGATTAAACTAACTATTGCTTACTGACCTTTACAACCGGTAACCCTGACTTCACTACTTTTAGTATTGTGTATTGTCCTTTTCATTGACTATTTAATCTGCTCGTTGTGTTCGGTACAGTGTCACCTACGGTGCCATTACGTTTGGGTGCTGTGGTTTCTACAGGACCAGTTTTTTTATATTAGTATAATAATTTGGAAAGTTCAATTAATACATGAACATAAGAAGAACAAATGCAAATACATTAAATAGCATAGAAGAAATATAAATGTATAAATACCTGTTTTGGAAATATGTTTGGTTATTGAACTGACTTAATACAAATAAGCAACAATAGTATTGTTAAAAGTGTGTTTGGTAAGAGTGAACCTGATTGATTCCATTTGTGTTTCTGCAGTACGTATGTAAATTGTCTGTGAACGCGTTTGATTCTGTTTACAATTACCTGTATCCAATTGCCCATCATTCAGCGTCTCCGTGGTCGAGGGGTTAACGACACTGCGTTGTAAATATTCTCGCATATCACCACTGCGGGTTCGAATCCCACTGGAAGCTCGACTTTTAAATCAGGATGTGTCGACTCTTACGGATGGCGGGAGGTGTACAATACTGTTTCTACCCAGGATATGTGGGAGGTCTGTCTGCACCACAAGAAGAAAACGACCGTCGTATATAACCTTCAATGACGTAAACACCATAAGAACAACAAAACAAACACACAAACAAACAAACAAAACAAACAAACAAACAAACAAACAAAAACAAATAAACCATTACCCATTGTATATTCTGGCAACGGAGCTCCAAAGACGAAAGGAAGACCTGCACCAGAAATATACCTATTGGAGACATCTTGCTCATCCTTGTTTACTTATTGGATGATAACAAGGCAATATCGTACACAACCGTACTATGTAACTCGTTCGAAGGTTGTCTGACCTTGGTTGTTCGCAAATATATATATGGTAAAGAAATACATCTTGTACATATCTCCTATATATTATATATATAAGATCGCGAACCGAAACCAGAGGCCATCATGCATGTATGCAAAACGTACCAATGACAACGTATCTGGAAATGTGGAGCATTATACACGAAATCAACATATATGATACGCGATAATCTGAAACATCCTGAGATTTACAGAACAGAAGAACATATCGCACAAGGTGTACCATGCCAAAGAGAAGTTTAATCCCAATGGAACATACAATATTGCTACGCGATTCGTATGACGACAATAAAGGAGCGAAAACAGCATCCGTTCCTTTTATACTTTGGTCAAAGAGCATAGATCGCACGAGGCATGTAACAACCGTATGTAAGTGTCTTTCATCACACAATACCGAGTTCAGCTGATTCCCATATGATTCAGTTTTGTTTTGTCAAACTTCCTTATGTGACGATGACATGCTATTCTGTGTGCTATTATATAAAAACTTCCTCACTAGAGGCTTTATAGAGTTGCATAAAAAATATACATTTACCCAATAATTTGTCATTAACGTAATTGTTTTTGATGACAAGGAATCAAGAAAAGAGAATATGTGTAAAATATGTCTCAATATCAATATTGTTCCAAATATTCAGAGATTGCAGACAAGTTGGAATGAACTAGCTTTATTAGTGATATAGGGATTATATTGCTACACAATGCATACACTCGTTTGTAAAACTTATTGTACCTATTAAAACATCTAGCACTTTGTTACTATATATCACACTGATCAACCGGCTGCAGCCAAGTCAGATGGTTGCAGAGAAGTCAGATTGGCGAAATTGTCGGGTCGACTTTTCAGTGGCCTACTTTGCCACTGACCGTTTCTAGGCGGTAGCCCTATGTCAACCCTTTTGTGTTTGTGATGTCGTTTGCTTTTATTGTTACGTTTGCCTTCTTGTTTGTCTGTTTGCATGTTTTTTCTGTGTTTTGTGGTTGACAGTCGTCCTTGAATGCTGCTTTCCCTGTACGATCTTTTTATATTTCTTTTTACGATAATTTAGCATAACAGATCGATCAATTAATGTATTATACGAAGCTGCAATGATAAAACTGCACCTTTATCGAGTGTAGTGACACAATAAAACATTTATGTTTTGAATTAACTTTTATTTACTATATTCGCCATATGTTCATTTTGCAGTTTAATTAAATTCCCATGATATTCTCGCCCGAGGTGAAGGCATTCATATTTCCCTAACCAAATAAGCCCACTATCAACTGACAACATCAAGGGATTTTTGGAGTGGAACAAACTCTTCTCGGAGCATAATTAGGGTCTAAACTTTAAAGATAAACAATTGGATGTTGTTCAGAGAATTGCGAGTGCCAAAATGAAAAGTTGACCTGAATAATAACAAATGTTGCAAATTAAATATGTTTTAACTTCGGCTGAAAAGGTTGACCGTTACAACTTTATTAAGATTAATATAACACATATTTTGGTTCAATAAAGGTAAATACATATATTGATAATCGCTTTAGATGCTTGAAATGTTAATTCAATGCATTCTTTCTTAGATATATCTACTTAAAACCAAGAGGGTAGCCCCATGTGTTTACTATAGGAACCGCTCTGACCGTACAAAGCCAGATGAAATATCAAAATCGCAAAAAGGGCTGGTAAGGTCGGAGAAGACTTGGATTACAATTGAGGTTGCATTAAATGCATATATGTCCAATATGTCAAAAGGTTACACAGTGTTTACTAAATGCATGCACTGAAAACATCTATAGGTAATTACAAGTAAGTTTCAATCCAAAATGTACAGCTGTTAGTCTAGCAATCGCCAGAAACAAGAAATAATTGCTTAAAGCAATCTGAGTTCGCATCTGAAATGTTCACAACGTCTTCACCGTTCGCACTTGTAAAACACATCTGACATTTTCCGGTTCGCTATATCTTTTTACCCTGTCCACTTTAAAATGCTATAACTCGGAAAGTTTTCATCATTTCACTGAGATACTTTGTACAGTTATACAGAAAGGATTGACGATCTTGACAAGCGTTTTAAATTGAATTACAATTGCGAATATCAGTTCGTTATTTGTGTTTATTCTGAAAATGTCATTGGTTTTACAAATCTTTGGACATTTATACAGAGTGCTACTTGCACTAACGTTGTTTTATTACCGGATTTTTAAAAAAGCGAAAGCTTCCTCTGTCATTTCCTTTCAAACCTGCATACTCATTTTCCAAACATTTTTTTCAAAATACGCAACAGAATGTCAACATACTAACCCCACCACTCACTTCCAACAATTTCGCCAATCTGACTTCTCTGAAACCATCTGACTTCACAGCAGCCGGTTGATCTGTGTATATATGTTCTGCTGAATTATATGTTAGACAAAACCGAATCTTGAAACGCTTGTATTGTGACTGTGTTAAAAATGTATCACTATTGTGAATATAGCACAAACTGAAACGTATACCAATAATTAATTTCAGTGCATACTATATGTAAATCAATGTTGTTGACTAAGTGGTCTAAGTAGTGTATGCTGTCCTATACCACGCCTGGTAAACATTCGCTCCACAACCAAAAGGAGAACAATGAAAATTGAGCGAAAGCCACTTCCGAGAAGTAGCGAAAGCGCGGTTTTCATCAACAAACGCGAGCATGATCTACTTTTATTTCTTTTAACAAGAACAACAGAGATTTTTTTCAAAAATCGGCGAATGTGTTTCCGTGTAGGCATATTTATACTTCATGTAGAATACAATTTCGGTTTTAAAAGTGCAAATTATAGCGGCTAGAACTTTTCTCCTGTCGATAGTTGGTGCAGGTTTCTCCACGGATCACACTTTCAATTTGTTTTTGGAACCTATTTGCATTCAAGAAGTATTTCGATGGTGAATATCACTCGAATACCGCCCATAAATTGCTTTAGCCCTAAATTGGAATGTTGAAGTTTTAATCTGAGTGATTTATGGTCAATTTTCTCGAGGTAGGGGAGCGAACGAGCTGGGGGTAGAGCGAACGTCAAGGAGGTAGAGCGGACGCCTGTTTAATTCCACAAGCAACATACTTTGACAATAACGACTCGAACGCAGTTGCGTCATGAACAGATTCTTTTAGTAGATTTTATTACCTTTTCTTCACCCAGACTGATTTAGCAGTGTATTAGGTGTCATCATATACGTGTATGCGGCACAAACTTTTTTTGGAAATGAGCTCCTTCAGGTCTTTAAAAGTTACGCTATTAACCTGTCTGGCTGGCTAGATTTTTTCGGCAAATAAATGATCCGATCTTTTTATATTTCTTTATTATATGATGAAAATCCCTATTCTTATTTCATCGATATAGCTTTGAAATTGTTCAAAAATATTGTTTCCCTACTTATCTTTTAATATATGCAGTTGCTTCCCTTTAAAAAAAATCCATTTGCATATACGCTATCAACGAATACACGTGTTTTCATTGCTTACTAACTGCTATTTTTTAGAACAGAAGTGAGTTTGGTCAGTTTTCACTGTTATAAATAAATTACACGCAGACAAGCATGTTTCTCTGTTGCATGTTTAAGGTTACATACTATATGTGTGAACGTATGGGTGGCTGGTTATTTATATGGTTGTGTACTTGTGCAATGACTGGTAAAAGTTGGTATAAAAGTCGGCTCCACTCGAATCGTAAACTTGAAATGTAGATGGCGATGTTGCAGGAATCCACCACATTACTAAACCAGACCATTCGACTGGCAGATTAAGAAATATTGCCCCCATAAAAAATCCGATTGTTCGATGGTGTGGGCAGTGAACACTTTCTAAAAAAAAATATCATGAAGAAATATTGATGACAAACGGATTAATTTGGTATAACCTGAAACAAAGTTAGGATTTTCAGTGATAAATGAATGTAGTTGAGAATGTGTTTCAATCATATTTATCTTTAAAAGTATACATCATTCTATTTCTCTATCTGATTCAATTTTTTAGTAAAGAATTTTGAAGATATAGTATATTATTTGCTATGTATATATGTTATCATTTGCTATGTATATATGTCTCCCTATATTCTGCTTTGCGAACGTGCGTATAACATTTCGTACGAGCTTTATGCATCTATATGTTAATTGTGCTTCCATGCGGATGTGTTTATCAGCGTGTGTTTACGCCTTTACCGTTTTAGGAAGTTGGTATAACAAAATCACGTATTGTCATCAGGGAGCAAAAACACACATTGATGTAAAACTTGCCACATGTGTATCAAGGAGTTATACAATATGCTATATTGACATTTTGTCTCTTCAAAAAGACACACTTGAAGTTGACGTTTTTTAAAGTATTTTATAAGTTTTTAAAATGTGAATTATTTGTTAAGAGTTGTTGGTAAATATAAAATGAAAGATTTAGATCCGGAAGAATTTATAAATAATTCAATATTTTTTAGTCCTAACAATTTGCGTAGTTACAGATTTAATGCATTTGATGTCTAGCCAATCAAAATCGTTCCAGGTTGTATTAGAAACATTTGGACATACAACAAAACATGAAATAGGTGTTCGATACGGCTGACAAAATATGTTATATATGTCTACAAAACCCACTCTAGTACCACACAGCTTTTTAATGATATGTCGGTGCTGCGTCCCAGTAACACATGAAAGGTTATTATAGGAGTAGCGATCTTAGAGAAAAATGAGTTATTGTCGTGCCCTCAATGGTTTATTCTCGTGTTGCTCTGGCTTCTGCCAAGTCATTGAGTACATTATTTGTGGCTTTCTAGGCTTTCTAGGCTATTGTTTTTTGTAATTATACATACACGAGCATCTTTGGGGTTTACTTATATTGCCTATTAATGCTGCCTTGTTTGTTTGACAATAGTTCATGGCGGGGATTTCTTTATTTACACTGGCAGTTCCAAGGCGGTAGCCCTATTGCAAACCCTTGTTGTCTTGGTGACCTCATATTCCTTTTTAAAAAAGACATTGCCATTCAAGTTTGTCGTTTTGCGTGTTATTGGGTTTACTGTGTTCTGAGAAAGCTGCATTTCCTGTTCGACTTTCATAAGTATTTGAACTGATGAAGAGTCCCACCAGACATAACTCACTCCACGCGCCGCCATCTGTAGCTCTAATGCGATTAGCAATGACAATGGCATATATAATTGACTTGACGTGATGCGATTTCATAATGGTGATTTAAGGTGAAGTGACCTCGTTAGCTCATATCTAAAAGTTTTTCGATTCACAAACGATCCTTGAATCACCATTATCAAATCGCATTACGTCATGTGAATTACAGATGCCATTGACATTACTAGTAGGGTCGATTAGAGACTTCGTAAATTGTAGTGTATATTCCCTTTGATGCACAAAGAGACCTCTCTAATGATTTCAATACTCTTCTTGGGAGTGTTTATCAATAAATGGTATAGTGTTGTTTGGTTTTTGAAAGATTAAACTGTCTGAATGTAAACTAAACGAATGACGATATAGCGATTCGCTTGTATTATTGCTTTACGTGGTCCGAGTATTAACTTTCATACCCCATCCCACCCCTTCTCCAAGACGCGAAAACGAGGTTAAGACCATTACTTACATTTAACTGAAAAAAGTATAGTAAGTTAAAAACAACATGCTAGATAAATGCATACTTTATATCATTATAAGGGTTAATACATAATGACCCGACATAATGAAGCGGACTCAAACAAACCCCATTTTTGAAGTTTGACTTACACGTCTAACCTTCATTCTAATGCAGTAGAAGCATGAAAGGTGTACAATATCATCATGCTGACAAAAACCTTTGGTAAAATATCTTCAAAATGCCTCACTGGCCATAATCAACATCAATGTTATAGTACGGATATTAAAATGACGAGAGACAAGGAATGGACATTAATAGGAAATATAAGTATAACAAATAAATCATCATGTAGATAAAATAAAAAAATAATGACAGCTAAATAGCATATCCACCGAATGTACTGTGGAGTGACAAGGAATGGACATTAATAGGAAATATAAGTAAAACAAATAAATGATTATGTAGATAAAATAAAAAATATTGACAGTTAAATAGCATATCCACCGCCATATGCATGCCATCTCCGGGATGGTTAAAATTCTGTACTAATGATTTTATGAATGTTGAGTTCTGCTCAACCCGGGGCTAGTGGTGTGAACGGTAGCAAGCATATTTCACTACCGTTCATGAACAGTCTCAATCAAACAGAGCAATATTTCGTATTTATAGTGTTCGGCCGTTTCCAAAGGTCTACTGTTACACTCTTTTTCTAAACGATCTGCAGACTATTTCTTTCTCCTTAAAAACATACATAATATTTCGGTTAATTCGTAGCATTTTTCTGCGGTTTCCCTGCATCTTGCGCCATGTTAGGTAAAAGGTAGCAGTGAACCTTTACTGTGAGATTCTCACTTTGGTAACACGGTGTTACACATGTGAATATGTATACAAACGGAATAGAGCGGAGCGAGACCAAATACCTGAAAATAACATGTCTATTAAAAATACCTTACTGATGGTATTGAGGAAAGCCTTTTTAGGAAGACGGGGTTCTTAGGTTTTTACTTTGAGGAATAATGGGACTGGCAAGAAAAACTTTCCGGGAGTGCACGTGATAATAATCCTTTTTTCTTCGTAATGTTACAAACCCCGTGACTAATCTTATTTGAAAACTTAAATTCTGTGAAAATGCTGAAATGGTTTTAAGTTAGAGCCTGATTAAGAAGACATGTCGTTATCTCACACGGTTTCGTGAATATAATTTTGCAATGAATTCAACACCTCTGCATGGTAACTATGTGTCGAGATAATTATACACTTAGCATTCTGAAACATAATACTAATAGAATAGAAAGAAAGATATAACAATCGGACAGGGAAAGTACCATTCAATGACGACAGTCAACCACAAAACACAAACACGCAAACAGACAAACGAGAACGCAAAAGCAAACGACATCACAAACACAAAGGGGTTGACAATAGGGATTCCGCCTTGGAACGGGCAGTGACCAAAAAGGCCACTGAGGGTTTAAACCAGGTTTTAGGGTGCACCAAATGTCACACTTACCCTATTGTCACCCCAATTAAACGAGACAGTGAAACATGACTGCTAATTCTCGAGTAATATTTTAATCAAATATTTAAATGTTTTAACCAGAGTAATAATATTGTGAATGTTTTAACCAGCAGTTAGAGTATTTTGAATGTTTTAACCAGCAGTAAGAATATTTTGAATGTTTTAACCAGCAGTAATACTATTTTGAATTAGAAGTCATGTGTTTGTGTTTCCGTGTTAAATAACGCGGTAGAGAAGAGAAACAAAACTATTATCTTTGCAAATATTAGGCGGATGGATTAATATTAAATAAGGCATAGGTAATCATAGCGTTGTTATTCGTATATAATGTTATAAAGACACTATGAGCAAGTATTCATGTTTCAGTTTAAACTAAAGATAACACGCCATGTAAACCAGTGTTCAGTAGTACATTCAGTTGAACATATTGTACTTATTCCGCCATTTGGTTCAACTCGGATGACAATGTTCCTCTTTTCTTTGTGCAGTTAATCGCTACTTTTAATTCCATTCTGTGGTGTAGTGTTCGACTAGTTCTAAAAACTCAAATAACGGAGGTTTGTTGCTATTTAATTCAGTTGATGGAAAACTATTAATATAGTTAGGTTAGTTAATTTCTCATTGACGGCCACGGACTATTTGGCATTACTCTTTAACATGTTTAAAGCAATATAAAATTTATAAAAAAAAAAAGATAAAATATATACACATGATCATTTATGCGTTTTACTTATATTGCCTATCAATAATGCCTTGTTTGTTAGAGAGTATAACCTGGTGTGGATCTTTATTTACACTGTCACGTTTATTGGGATGACAATAGGGTAAAGAGAGAGGTTTGGTGCACACTAGAACCTGGTTTAAATGCCCAGCGGCCTTTTTTCCCACTGACCGTTCCAATGCGGTAGCACTATTGTCAACCCTTTGTGTTTGTGATGTCTTATTTTGCCTTTTATTAATCTTTAAAGTTGTTTGTTGTTTGTGTGTGTGGTTTTGGTTGACTGTCGTGCTACCTTTCCTGTTCGATTTTTATATCTACGTTTTTATCTACGTTTTGGTTGTTCAGTTCTGATCATATCACCTTAAAAAAGTAAGTATAGTAATTATCGTCGGTAGATTCTGAACGGTGACCCTAGCACTATGCTAACTATTGTCAGTTAGAATTAATTTGTATTCTCAGAACAAGGCTAGCCATACTGATTTAGTAGGGCGGTGCAAAGGAGTCAGACTTGTTTTATTAATACAAGAAGCAAAGATCTTTTATTTCATGCTGAGCTTACAAGTATATTGCTGACACAGGAATGGACAGTAGACATTCGGACGACAAATGTAAACCGATGTCTGTATCAATGTGCGTGTCACAAAAACATCAGACCGTTCGATCATTAGTTTACAGTCAATTAACGTCAGCAGCAATTTAAAAGGTCTTAGTTTTAATGTTTATAGAAAGATAAATGTGTTTGTGCTTCTATAAATGTCTTGATCATTTTCGGTTATGGGAAATATACGGACAAGCGTTTAGTTGTCGTATAGCTTTGGGTTAAGGCTGTGTGGCGGCTGTAAAAAACGTATCCATGGGAATCAGTTGCGATATAACTTCCAGGTCCTTTGGGAACATTTGGGACATCCATCATTGAATACCATTAAGACCATTAAGGCGACGCGAGAGTTATTACATAAAACATTACCTCTCACGAGCAGACTTTAGAAAACGGAGAATATGACATTATATTATTGTTTGTGTACATACGATCTGAGTATTCGTTTTTATATTATCGTTTCAAAGTTAACAGGAGCAAAACGTACCGCTTTTCAAATATTCGTTCATGTTAAAAATATGTGGTTACCGTACAAGTCTAAGACATTGACACTGCGTTTATGATAATGCCCTTCTCGCATCGCCTGTTATTTGTTATAATTGCATAGTCTGGTATTTGTTACACATGCACTTGCATCCTCTGTTATTTGTTATACTTGCACCGTCAGTAACTGTTGTCTGTTATGTGTTACACTGCTGGTGATTGTTCATGTATATTCCGTAATTCGCTATAGGATGAGCAATGAGGCAAGACATGTATTTCTTTTTATACCTCGCCCGATTTGCTCATTTTAAAATTTCCTTTAACAAACAGCTAGTGTGAATATATCTATTTTGCACAAGTTTAACATGCGATTCCAATCTTAGAAGGGATCAATCGAAAATGAGTTCTTTTTTTATGCCATCTGACAACTTTGATGTTCATAAATGGAAACACACTTCCTGCTTAATCCGATTAAAACAGCAAACCAGTTCATTTACTTAGCATTACCTTGGTGTGGATAGATTTTCATGCCTTTTCTTGGTGGACCTTTCACATTGCCGCCAGGTAAACATTCAATTTGTACTTACCACGAAGATTCAGACACTAACACGATAGCTCATAGATCATGCAGTGTAAAAACAAACAGGGTGTATTGAGCGATTGTATAATCAACTGATACAGGTATCGCCATGTCCGCCATATTCAATGACACCAACTTTCCCGATGTGAAATAATTGTGGGTAGAGAAGATTGTCCTGAGAACAGAGGATACTTTTCGTTGCTGCTGTCCTCAGTAGATAGGAACCGTACATGCGAGGAACGTGGCAGTCTTCCAAAGTAGTTCTACGTATAAGATTCTACTCATAAAATAGTTTGAACTTTCAGGACACAACACATTTACATTATATTGTATATCGATTTTTGTATCATCTTGCGCTTTACTAGAGGGAAATATGAGTAACCTTTGCCTTCCTAGCGCAAAAGAGTTTGGTAGATGTGTTATTACCGGAAAACTGCTTCCAGTTATGATGAAAACAATATCACCACATCTTATCTCTTATGGGCAACCTTTAAACGTAAACTAATCGAAGTGCTTCAATAATGAGCATATGCGGAAGGATCCGTTTCGTGCATTGTGGTATGATTGTGCATCAATTTGAGATTGAGGACGTGTATTGCCGAATCAGGATGCGATATCAGTAATCAATATGAGCCATTAATATTTGGCGTAAGAAAAGAGTTGGCAAATGAATACAATGTGCACTTGTGTTTATGCATATATTTACTTGATGACATAGTAAACTAAAACAAAACAATGCTATGCATTTAAATATAACATTAAGGTTATTATTCACAAAGAATGTTAACAACTTTCCTCTATATTTTTTGTTTTGTTCTATTTTTACGTGGTAATGGCGTTAAGTGTTTTTAATATCTTAATATGCACTTTTAGTTTCGCACAGAATGTATTTGAGAGTTATGTACCGGACCAAACAAACCTTACAGTTCAAAAGGTAGACCAGACCAAACGTAATGAATGAATGTTTTCTTTTTATTTTGTTATTTCCGTCTCACGTGACAAACTTCTATTTGATTACGGCAGGACGCATAATTAGCGGCCTACAGACAGGATTCAAGAGGCTGAACACCACCCCCTTTTGGTACGCAGCATTCAGGGCGTTTTAGGCGGTATTCAGTACGCACGAGCCTGGTACGCAGTACTCGCACAACACACTATTTAGTATTTAGTACTCATAAAATGTATTTTTAAAACTAAGTATGTACAAAAAAATCATAACATGTAAATAAAGGTCTAATTTTGATAATCGGGCCTTCATTCATCTAGAATTTTTGTCCGGAGCTAAATAGTATTCAATACTCGGTCTCTAAAATAAGGAGTATTCAGTACTCGGGGGTGGGGGGGGGGGGGGGGAGGGGCGGTTCCATCCTCATTCAACAAGTTCTGTTTTTGTCTTGTTCATCATGATGTAATCTGAATCTAGAAAAAGGGCCTGTCAAAGAGTGTTTATTAATCGCGTGACATAACGATCACTCTACTAATGGAATTGATAACATTATCAGAGTGTTCACATAACATCGAAAACAATGAAACGGTGTATTAATGGTACCATATATTCTTCGCATGAATCCACTTTGATTATTATTTTATCGTATTATGTGTTATAGTGTCGCAAATTTCACAAATTATAGGGAGAAGCAACTGGAGATAGTTATGTTGCATGTGTTCAGCATGATTTTAGAGCATCACAAACATTTTAATTAAGCAAATTGATATGTATAACGTTCCATTAACTCCAATTGCATTTACAGAAACGAAAACAGGATTCACTGAAATGAATAATCCGGTCGACGTTCGGATTCTGTACGAGCTTGTTTGTTGTGGTACCCATTTCAAATGGGACAACATATATCATTTAGGGTTTGTTGTAGTCGTCTTTCAATATAAAGCAGATAACAATCTTAGTTATATGACGCAACGTCAGTGTAAAATAAGACGCTAGCCGACCTGATTCTTACTCTGTGGATGGAATACTCGCCAGGCCTTAAATCAATGTGAGAAGACGCTGTCTATGAAATGAAAACAAAGATAAAAATCAGATGATCCAGATGCGTTCCATCAATGAAAATAGTTGCACATAAGTGTGACATAGTGTAAAAACATAATGTGAACGTCTTCCGAAACAAAACTGTTGTTGAGCATTTCATAATTCAGCCGTATTTAAAATTATCTGACGATACCTAAACAATTGAGTGTTATCACCATATATAATCGTAAATTTTCCTGTTACGAAGAAAGCCGAAGAATACTTTGCTAAATCCAGTTGAAAGCAAATTACTTTAGTTTGCTCAATAAAAAGTATGTTATTGAAACATTGCAATTGTTTAAAACTTCTTAAAACGAGCTGTAATTTGCTCAATGTAGTTGAATCACTTAAAGGTGATGAACTTTTTCTTTTCGTGGAATGCCATGTCAGTCGACGCATTAGGACTATCACAACCTGACTTCTATGGGGATGTGATTTATAAACTTCGTAAGATTCTTGGTCATGATCACTTTCATACTATCTTTGTTAAACTTGTTAAAAAGTTTATCAAAAGAGGTTATGATCCTATCATTTTGCAATGTACTGCATGCTTGGTGGTGGACCCTTTTACAGTTCGCCACTATGCTTTCCTCTTTTATTGTACGATGACCGGACAGGCTGTGAACCCTATGATGACGACTGCCTAAAGCCCAATGGGACGGTGGCGTTTGATGTTTGTCTATGATTTTTCTTGTCGTGCCCTTATTGGTTTATTCTCTTGTTGCTCTGGCTTCTGCCAAGTCATTGGGTACCTTCATTGTGGCTTTCTAGGCTATTGTTGTTTTGTATTATATTTACACGAGCATATTTGTGTTTCCCTTATATTGCCTATTGATGCTGCCTTGTTGGTTAGAGATTATATCATGGCGGGGATTTCTTTATTTACACCGTCCTGTTTTAATGGGATGACAGTAGGGTAAGTGTGAGGTTTGGTGCACCCTATAACCGGTTTAAACCCCCAGTGGCCTTTGTTGCCACTGACCGTTCCAAGGCGGTAGCCCAATTGTCAACCCTTTTGTGTTTGTGATGTCGTTTGCAATGTTTTATTACCTTTGCCTTCTCGTTTGTCTGTTTGCGTGCTTGTTTTTGTGTTTTGTGGTTGACAGTCGTCCTTGAATGCTGCTTTCCCTGTCCGATATTTGTATTTTCCTTTGTGTGTTTGTGGTTGACTGTCTTCCTTGAGTGATACTTTGCTTCCTGTTCGATTTATATATTCATATTAATTAATTTACATTGCCCTGTTTAGATGGGATGATAATAGGATACGAGTGACGTTTGGTGCACCATAGAACCTGGTTTAAATCCTCAGTAATTTGTTTGTCACTGACCGTTCAAAGGCGGTACCTCCGTTGTCAACCCTTTATTGTTTAAGGTTTAGAAGAGTAAATATTGCATTAACAGAACTCAGTCCACGATTTCAAATCAATTAACAATTACTGGTGGAAAATTAGCAACATTTGAGACAACACAGGCGTGGAATTAATAAGAACACCACACTCTCTATTGGCATCCCAATTAAACGGGTACATAAGGAAATTCCGGTCAGGCTATATTCTTTAACAAACAAGTCAGCATTAAAAGGCAATATAAGAAAACACAAAAATCAGGTATAAAAGTCGAACAGAAGTCACAGAACTCGGATTAAAACAAATAGCAATACAATTTATATCAACGCCAAAGATTATCAAATATATATGAATATAAAGCACATATAAAGCCACTAAGTATGTACTCCATGAGTTGGCAGAAGCCAAATCAATATTAGAATAAACCGTTTAGGGCAGGACACGTTTACCTTCGTTTTAAGGATTTAGGACGTCATCATAGAGTCCACAGACTCGCATACACAAAGACAAAATTGTAGTGATGAACAGTAAATGGGTCAACCACTAAACATGCAGTACGTTGCAAAATGATAGTGTCATTACGCCATTGGAGTTTGATATATCGTCAGCAACACTCCTCAAAATTAGTTTTAGGTTTATTTAAAATCAGATCCGGTTGCTTTCTTTGCCATTCGAACCATTAATAGGCAATATAAGTAAAACATAAAGATGCTCATGGATATATATATAAAAAAAAATAGCCTAGAAAGCCACAAAGAAAGTACTCTATGACTTGGCAGAAGCCAGAGCAACAAGAGAACAAACCCAAGATAAACGTTTTATATGATATTCACTTCTACGCATAATCGTATCAATACATGTGTATTCTGCTTGAATAATGTCGACATGTTGTTATTATAAACTGTGATGCATTATCTTGTGTGCTATAGCATTTCTCAGTTATCAGTACCAGGTTCTCAATGTCAGCAATCTTTCCCAAAGGCATAGTTAATTTTGTAAGGAATATTCTAAATGTACCGCCTATTTTGACATGATTGTATCAGGCGATTATTTATTTATTATTGTTTTATATTGTTGTATACATTATAGCTTTAACGAAACATGTTTAGGTAGGGTGTATATAACGTCAGCTTTATCATATAACAACAGAGCCACTAATATAATATCAACAATGTATTTCAAGATCAATTTCTAAATAGTTTACATCAAAAATGTACTTTTGAACTAAATAATGCAATGTAATAATGTAAGTAACGATTGCTTTTTTTTCTGAGCACCCAAATATGCAGCTAAATAATTATTTGCAATGGTGGTAAAACATTTGCTTCAATTCTTGTATTTTTCCAACTTTTGCCTAGTACAATATAGCTAGAAATATAATGCGCCGTCTACACGTTAACAATCCTTTGTCGCATTGTCAACACGCGTTCAGAAGCAAATGCCCAATTTCAACTTAGAGTGTGCTATTAATATTACAAATACAAAGATAAAAAGTCGAACAGCTTTTACAGAACACAGTAAACCCAAATCCACGCAAAACGACACAAATGAATGGTTATGTTAATACGGACCTCACAAACCTCATAGTTATGGATTTTGTACGGATTTTGATAACGAACTATACGTTGTTGTTCTATGTTGGGATAACTTACGAAGTCAAAATGGTAATCATCTTTAGTTTGATGTATTCCAAAAATATACTGGAAGGAAAAAGAAACGCATAATTCAAACATTGCCTATACTACACTATTATATACACCTTATTCCACGTAATATTCCAGATAAATATCAACGCGTTTTGTACAAAAAGGGGTTACAACTAATTACAAAAAGGACAACTCTGTCATGTAGTAGACCTTGTAATCAAAGTATACATTGTTGTTACACGAAATTCATGAAAAAGTCAAGCCATTTCAGTATTGTGTTTAATGTTAAGAGATTGCAACGTTTAAAGCCTAAGTTTGCTCACCTGCCTGAGCCAAATGCGCATTCTGTCGATAATGAAACTTTAAAGGGGTACCCTTTGGTGTGTTCGGTGCTGTTTAAACCTTCTTTCCGAAAGGACAGGCCTAATGTCGCCCTGTACCATTCGATTAGCAGTAGCATATTAAACATACAATATATAGCGGAAATACCCATTATGCGTTTCTTTTTCTTTTCAGTATAGTATGATTGCCCCTCCGTTGGGATATCATCAATCTTAAACCGGCGTTTGTTTTTTATTTTGCATCAATAAACAATGAAGACACATTTTTATTTATAGAACAAATTGTATATATAAGTACGACTGTTTTCTCAAACAAAGTATCGAATATTATTCAGAAAACTACTAATTCGTAAACAATGTGAAAAGCAATTCTTCCGACAACAGTTTTATAACAGCAGAAAAGTGCTTATGAGTCTGGAATATCTAATTATAGAATATCGGTAAACCTTGCCTGGCATCCATTTAAATTGCACAACACAAGTTATTTATTTGCGTTCTTTATTAGAGAAAATAATTCCATGAATAGCGCCGAATCCATAAAAAGGCACGAAATAACGATGCAAGACTAATGCATTAACAATGGAAGAGACCGTGTTATGTTCGTCCGTGGTGTTGTCTCTGTCCCCCCAGTGACAGTTACAGACGTGAATCCAACTGGAGTAATTGCCAATTTATACCACCGCTGCTTGTTTGGCGGATTTTCATTGTTAATAATATGAAAAACATTACGAGAACATGTTCATTTGTAGGCTGTGTTCTTTACAGCATTGATAAATCATTTCCTAATATAATCCAAACATTTTAATATATATATGTTAAGTTTCTAATGCAAATGTCTGAATAAGCTGAAGCAAGGTATATTTGATTAGATTATGTATAGTGTGGAAAAGTCGTAGATGCTTAGAGAAGAGGGATGAACATTCTTACACCGTAGTTTATCAAGGACTTCTCCAGAGTTTTGATAGCCCAACAAAAGACTTACTTAATGGCAGACACTTAAACAGCAATACATAATGGCATGTTCTTTAATCGCGGAATGTCAGGAAGTCAGTAGTTTTGATATGTTGGTCGTGGTACATGAATTAGAAATAACACGTGATCAGTATGGAATTTTGTGGAGTTTAGGTATCTAGTACATTGTAGGGAGCCTCGTCTGCTTACTATTTGCATAAACCTTTTAGTCCCCATTAAGGTCACATGCTGGGAAACAATGTCCTTCTCCAGTAAAGGTGTGGTTAGATAGTCAGAAGTGCTCGCTAGCTTTGCATTCAAAGAATTGATTTAATGTAATCGTCAGACTATAATTATATTGTTGGAAGCTTTGTCTGCGGAACTAGAACACATTTAGTATTCACTTTTTAAGGTGTCGTAAATTGTAAGTAGACGGTCGAGGAAGCAGAAATTGATTTGATTCTTAAAATAATATAAGTAATGCAATAATTTCAGAAATAGTTTTCATCCAAGCAGTAATTAAGTGCAAGTTTATCTGCGTTTTCACGCTTGCACCACTTAGTACAGAAATCCGTTTTAGAACCCTAAGTTTCATTGCGACAGGCATTACAATCAATATCTGATGGAAGGCGATACTTAGAACATTTGGCAATTGCCGGATCCTTTTATCCTCAACAACATCAAGATTGCCAGTGAGAATCTGACGGCAAGTTCATAACACGATTTAGAATTTTCACAATCTCAATCAGTAGGATTAGATTTCAAGATTGAAAATAATTAAAAATAAGATTTCTAGTTGATATGACAGGAGTCTCAATATTCTTGAAAGAAATATAAAAAGATCGGACAGGGAAAGTAGCATTCAAGGAGGACAGTCAACCACAAAACACAGAAACAAACACGCAAACAGACAAACAAGAAGGCAAAAGTAATAATAAATGCAAACGACATCACAAACATAAAAGGGTTGACAATAGGGCTACCGCCTTTCTGTAAGCAAAAAAAAGACAATCTACGTGTTTGTTCTATTAGATAACTGATCATACATTTAAGTTAGTATGTGTCGCTAATGTTCAACTACTACATGCTGAAAACATCAGTTCGAATTTAATCATACTTGTAAAGACACCATAACCTTTCCGAGATATGGTTATTAATTGTATCCTCTTAAAATTGACAGTTGATACAATTACTTGAACAAGGGAAACGATATGAGTATTTGTTCAAATATCAAGTAAAGCCATCTTAAACTAGATGAATAAAAGAACGTTTATTGGATTTTGTTTCTGAGAGAGTTTCTATTCTTGTGCAAATCGCACTCATTTTGCATAAACTTCACGCAGTGTTTTAGGAAAACCTTGTGGCCCCGTCTTTAAGAGTACATCTAATTTACAGGAAGGCAGTTTAGTCTGTTCATGAGAGGGAATATAATGTGAAACATCACTGACGCCCCACCTGCCACTAGCACCTGCTTAAAGACACATTTCCCAACGCTACTTTGATAATGATGCTACTAAAAGCTTTAAAATAAAAGCTAGACATATTGCAGAACTTAAGTGGATGAAAAACTTACAGACACCTTATCCACTCGGCCTTAATGACAATATTTATCAAGAAGGAAATATTTCTAAAGATCCTAATATTGACATTTTTTTGTATATTTTCTATTCGAAAGCTTAAATCTAGGTCTAATGGTCTTAGGCGTAATGGTAACATCAAACGTAAATCGCGTGTTATTATTTCTGTCGCTGATATACATACTATTTTCAAACAGTCTGGAAAGCACTCTATGCTTTCACGGCTTACCTCTTTGTCCATTTCATCTCTAAAGTTGATCGACGAGGAAGCCGACAAAAGTTTCATTCGTACAGATCCCTTGTATAACACTGCTTCCATAGTTCAAAGCTATACTCAACATGTTCTCCGACCCCATATTGACAAGGAGTCTGATCACGTCAGGCATTTCCTAAAACTACTATATATTAAGAAAGGTATTGATTTCATTGACATGCCTAGTATTTTTTGAGATACTCATGTAGTTGATTATATCCCAAAATATTTCAAAAATTCCGAAAGTCCTGTAATTTGTTATCAGTATAAAAAGCCTATTAGAAGTATTATTTTCAACTACAACAAAATAGTTTCTGACCTTGATATAGTACATAATACTCCTTAGGAATGTGAATGCAACACATCAACATTTTGCTATGCTTCAGCAGGTCATGTCATCACTGGTAATTTTGATATTATTGATAAACGTATTCGGCATTTGTTTTCGAAAGGTCCTAAATATAGATTACCTTCAATTATTGATTTTAATGCCTGTCGTGCCCAGATCGCCCACCCCATTGAAGATCTTAGTATCAAATTGTGTCGTAGAGAACATGCGGACCCAAACTCACTTTCTACATGGAAAAAATCAATTCTGAAAATTATAGATACACGTATTAACTTTTATAATGCTAACCCCTCTTTACTTCCTCCGAGATCTAGGTTTTCCATTCGTAATTTAAAATCGGGAATTCAGGAATTTCATAATAATTTTGTTTTAGTTTCTGCAGATAAAGCAGCTAATAATGTAATTATTGTTTGACGCCTACATTACGCCAATGTTTAATCTCTGGAACTCGGCAGCACCAATTCGTATACTCCAGTTAATTCTTCTGAGGATGATGTTGTTTCCGCACATATCACTCGGTGCACTACTTTCAAGGCTGGAGTAAACGATAAGCAAAATAAACTGCCTACTATGTACTAGATTCCTAAATTACATAAAAATCCATATAAGGCTCGCTTTATTTCGAATTCTAGTACCTGCACCACAACAAACATCTCCAAACTTTTAACTTCTTGTCTTACTGCCGTTAAAGATAACGTTAAACTATATTGTGATAAAACTTATGAAAACTCTTGGATTAATTTATTTTGGTCTATAAAAAAATCAGGAGACGTTCTTGATAAAATTTTCAATAAAGGTCAAGTTTCATCAATAAGCACTTATGACTTCTCTACACTATATACAACCTTACCAGATCACCTTATTAAAGACAAGCTAATTTCTCTTTTTCAAAAAATATTCGATAGAGAAAATACTGCATTTTTGGCATGTAATAATATAAAAGCGTTTTTTACTAACGGTAGTTTAGACAATTATACTATGTGGACTTGCTATGAAGTTTGTGAAGCACTCAAGTTCCTATTAGATAATATTTTCGTCAGGTATGGAACCACCGTTTATAGACAAATTGGTGGTATCCGTATGGGTACGAACTGTGCACTACTTGTCGCAGATTTGTTCTTATTTTGCTATGAAAGGGATTTCATGTTGAGTCTTTCACCAGATACCCAGGCCGATGTTACTGAAGCCTTTAATGACACCTCTCGGTATCTGGATGACATATTGAACATTGACAACCCTTTCTTTCCAACTATGGTTAATTATATTTATCCTAAAGAACTTCAGCTTAACAAAGCTAATATATCTGATAATAACACTTCTTTTCTTGATTTAGATCTCTCGATTGAAAATGGTAAAATAATTAGCAAAATCTATGACAAGAGAGATGATTTTAATTTTGACATTGTTAATTATCCCCACTTGGATGGGGATGTTCCCCGAGCAACTTCTTATGGGGTGTATGTGTCTCAAGTTATTCGTTTTTCTAGAGCTTGTACTCGAGTTGAGGACTTTATTATTCGTAATCTTTATATAACTAAAAGATTACTCAATCAGGGTTACCGTTACCATAAACTTCGTAAAACCTTTGCAACATTTTATTATCGTAACCCTGATCTTCTTTCCAAATATACAAGTAATTTAAGGACTATTCTGCGACAAGGACTATCACAACCTGACTTCTATGGTGATGTGATTTATAAACTTCGTAAGATTCTTGGTAATGATCACTTTCATACTATCTTTGTTAAACTCGTTAAACAGTTTATCAAAAGAGGTTATGACCCTATCATTTTGCAACGTACTGCATGCTTGGTGGTGGACCCTTTTACAGTTCGCCACTTTGCTTTCCTCTTTAATTGTACGATGACCGGGCAGGATGTGGACCCTATGATGACGCCTACCTAAAGCCCATTGGGACGGTGGCGTTTGATGTTTGTCCATGATCTTTCTTGTCGTGCCCTTAATGGTTTATTCTATTACTGCTCTGGCTTCTGCCAAGTCACTGAGTACCTTCATTGTGGCTTTCTAGGCTATTGTTTTTTGTATTATATTTACACGAGCATATTTGTGTTTTGCTTATATTGACTATTGATGCTGCCTTGTTGGTTAGATATTAGATCATGGCGTGTTTGTTTCTGTGTTTTGTGGTTGACAGTCCTCCTTGAATGCTACTTTCCCTGTTCGATCTTTTTATATTTTTTTTGGTCAGTGAAAATGCATGGGAAGCATGAATATTTACAGCCAGCACGATTCATGGCTGATCAACTCCGGTATATAGATTGAGGCCCACTCTTAGTTTTTTTTTATTTATATAGCATTGCTATATTGAGGGTGAGAATAGCTTAACAACACTTTGTAATTTACTTTAATGAAACTATATATGTTTATAATTTAGCTTTTGAATACAAAACTTATCTGGTATTTCTTAATTGATTTGAGACCAAAAATCAGAGCACAACGCAATTAATATGCAACATTGTTTAATGTGTTATTATGTGTACTGGTCAGAAATGCCTTTTTGGATGGGCCTCATAATCTGAAGAAAAATGAATATCACACTTTGCTCATGAAATTGTATGGCTAACAGTGATTTACAGTTACCTTTAGAAATACTCTCCCTCACAAATACAATAGGCTCGAAATATGTAATTAAGCGATATTCTTCTTTAAAGTCACAACGATTGTGATCAATAATCCTGAAGGATTAGTAATAACACTAATGAGTTATAGTCAGGGCGACGTTTTACGGCCGCCACACAACACTTAACAAACGCTATTGTGAATGTCTATACATGATACTGAAATGGGGATTTAGGTTTCCAATACTTTTGGTATCCGTTCCATTTAGCTGATTTAATAATAAATATATGTGTCACCATTATATGATACTAGGATTGTAGCGTAGTTGAAAATACCTCTCACGCGGTCCCGATAAACGTTTTTATGTGAGAGAGATATGTGTCAAAATAGGTTTCATTGCGGATTAGGGTGTAAAGAGAACAATTTATTTTGTATTGGGGTGGGGGAGGAGATGAAGGAAGGAGAGTTTCCTTTCTTATAAGGTCTGGTTAAAAGCTTTGTACTCGCGGAATGTTGTTAGAAATCTCTAATGAGAGATTATGTAAAGCGGAAGGTTGTAAGAAATCTCTAATGAGAGATGATGTAAAGCAGAAGGTTGTAAGAAATCTCTAATGGAAGATGATGTAAAGCGGAAGGTTGTACGAAATCTCTAATGGGAGAAGATGTAAAAAGAGATTTCTCTAGGAAGGAGTCCTTGCCTTTTATTCATCTTTGTAATTGTTGTTTGTTTGAATGCGTGCTTCTGGTTGACCGCGGTATTTGAATGCTACATTTCCTGTTCCATCTTCATATCACGCAGCAGATCCTAAGGGTTATTAAATATACTGAAACGCAAAAAAACTTAACTTGGGAATTTTCGCTATATATTGTATGTACAATATGCTGCTGTTAATCGAATGGTACATGGCGACGTAAGACCTTTCCTTTCGGAAACAAATACTAAAACAACACACAATACAGCAAATAGTATTCCTTCAAAGTTTTATTATTGACAGAGTACGCGATTGGCTCAAGCATGTGAGCAAACTTAGGAAGCAACATTTTGCAATCTCTTTACGTTAAATACAGTACTCAGCTGGCTCAGTCTTTCAACATTTATGAGTTTCTTGTTACAAGGTGTAGCGTCTACAACATCACCAGTTGTGTCCTTCCTCTAAATGACTGCAACTTTTTGTTTTACAAAACATCTTGAGATTTCTTTGGAATATTATGTGGAATGACGTGTGCAGTATATACAAATGCGTTTCTTTTGCGTTTCAGTATACTTCTCAGATCCTTTAAATGCTTTAGTAGTGGAACCACCTATAACCTGCAAAAGAGATCCCTTTGAAGCAACGAGCACATGCTAGAGAGAAAAGTAGCATACTCTTTTATACTGAGTTTGCTAATGAAAGTTGCAACACCTCTTACGACCCTCTAGCGCAGGTTTAAGCGGTAATCTACCTTAAAGCCACACTGTTTGGGCTCAGCTATCCCGAACGATTGGTAAGTAATACCACTGTAGATATCCTGTAAAATATATCTTTTTTATATATATATATTTGCCAAAGTGGTACATGCACAGGTATATCCGTCTGACAATGTGGATATCATTATATCTATCATACTCTCGCTGTGATTGACATGGAGGTTGTATCCTTGGTAATTCACTCTATTAATATTAATTCCGAACTATGTGAATATTTATTATTTGCTTATACCTTCGGCGAAAGCATATACACATAATAAGAGATTTCTTACAACATAAAGAAAACAAAAGAAGCTGACCAAAGTGTGTTATCGATACATGGACGATTAAGTATGTTCATTGCAAACATGCATCTGTCGAAAAAAAAAGTTTTTGTAAAACCAAATATGGCATGTTTTGATAAAGCATATGATATACGCACTAAGTATATGCAACCAGTGCATTGAATGGATCACAGAAAAAAGAAAATTAAACACGTCAGAATGATTCCACGTTTAGGCACATTTCAAATGTTAGCCTACATAAATTATCCATTGTATTACTTTATAAGGAGACTGAGATATCTCTAACGATGCAAATTGTTCTGTAATTTTCTCAGCTATTAGATTATAGATTACTGTTTGAAAAATCTTCTATTCCACGTTTGCATAGGCACACACACTCTCATTTAGTACGTTTGTATTCCTGTCGTCAGTAATCTAATATAACTGTGGTAACTTCTGGAGTAAACAATCCGCGGACGTTCCCAGTAATACAAACCCGCCTTTAAAATGAGCAATACCAGTGTAAAATAAATCAATTGTAAATGCTTTGTATATGGATCACAAACTATAGCACGGCTCTGCACAAGATAAAAGTGTTCTCGAGTTCTGGCAACATATTGTACAGATTGTTGTGATCCTCTCTTTCTTTGTTCTTTTTGTCTCACATACATTTATATTCGTGCAAAATAGATCACAAACTATTCCGTATATCACGGTCTTCTCTATGCTTGCCACGTCAGTTGGTGGTTTGAATGAATGTCGACCATAGGTGTTCATTTAAGGTAAATCAACGGATATTACCGGATGTATATAACTTAAGCATTTATTAATATTCGTGAGTACTCTTTTAGGTAGATACTATTCATATCACAAGCCAGTAATTAACATAACAATCAGGCAAGTGAATTACGCTTTTCAACAATCAAGAGAAAATAGGCATATCTAAACTTGGGGCTAGAGGGCGTGAGCGGTAGTTAGCATATTTCACTACCGCTCATGAACAGTCTCAATCAAATCGAGACGGCAATATTTCGTATGTATCGTGCTCGGCCGTTTCCAAAGGTCCATTATCGTACCCTTTATTAGGAACTTAAACATAGCTACATACAGAGACATATCTAAACTTGTAAATGAAACAATTGCTACTGAAAAGCAGTATCTCAACAAGAGATAAACTGAGTAGCTATTGTCACCGACCCATTTGCAGAAAGGGACAATAGATATTGCAGATAAATATACAAAGAAGATATATACGAGCTATGGGGACCCACATATCTGAACGAGGGGAAAAACTAGGTATTGGCAGAGAAATATGCAAAGAAGAACTGTACGAGCTATTAAAACCCTAATATCTGAACTACGGGACAAACTAGCTATTGGCAGAGAACTATATACACCCGAAAACGACAAGGTAGCTTTGACAAATAAATATACTAATTAGGGAACGCCAAAGCAGTTATTGACACATTACCTTGTTGCACACAGAGCAATTGCCAGTGTAAAAATCAGTGATATACATTACACGTTAGAATTAGTTTCAAACCGATACATAAAACTTCTTTTTTGCCGCTTTCTGAAAGCTTAAGTCGATGACTTGTCTGAATGATATCCACGGATACAGAGGTAGTGTGATGGAGTTATAGGGAAACATACGTAGGACATTTGGAATGGTACACGGATAAAAAAAAAAAACCATCATATATTACCTTACATGTGTTGAAAATGACGTAAAACAAACAAATACAAGTTTTCACCTCTACCGTTATTCTAATATTCTTGTTGAAGCTACTCGTCTACCTTAACATATGTCTGAATGATATCCACGGATACAGAGGTAGTGTGATGGAGTTATAGGGAAACATACGTAGGACATTTGGAATGGTACACGGATAAAAAAAATGACCATCATATATTACCTTACATGTGTTGAAAATGACGTAAATCAAACAAATACAAGTTTTCACCTCTACCGTTATTCTAATATTCTTGTTGAAGCTACTCGTCTACCTTAACATATGTTCCTGAAAACTGACGCGTGGTTCGCTGTGTTGAGCGAGGAGGTTTGGTAATGACTTATAATTACTCTCATGAACAGACTCAATAAAACCGAGTCTGCTACTTTTCTCTCTTGTTTGTGTTTGTTGCTTCCAAGTGATCACCTTTTCAGTATTTAGCCAATACTACGCTTGATCATAGGCTGTTAGATTGCTGTTATATTATCCTAGTAAACGGCTAAATCTAATATTAGTCGAGTAATGTGATCATTTATATAGTTTGGACTAAATACAATTCTCGTGAGAGTATTTTATAATCGGCAAATTGTTTTTCGGATATGATCATTTATAAGAAAACAAATCCGTGTCAGTCAAGATATCATTCATGATAGAAATCATGCTCTAAAAATGAAAACCCAATCTAACTTAAATACAATTATATTAATGATATTACTGTAAATTGAAAAAGGAGTTGATGGCGGGGATTTCTTTATATACGCTGTGCTGTTTTAATGGGATGACAGTAGGGTAAGTGTGAGGTTTGGTGCACCCTAGAACCGGTTAAAAACCCCAGTGGCCTTTGTTGCCACTGACCGTTCCAAGGCGGTAGCCCTATTGTCAACCCTTTTGTGTTTGCGATGTCGTTTGCATTTTTTATTACTTTTGCCTTCTCGTTTGTCTGTTTGCGTGTTTGTTTTTGTGTTTTGTGGTTGACTGTCGTCCTTGAATGCTGCTTTCCTTGCCCGATATTTTTATCTTTCTTAACGGTACTTTTAAGACAAACTAGATGCGATGGTTTTATAATGGTTTCAATAGTCTATAGAAAGTATTTACGAATTTGTTTGAAATTAAACAATTCATGCCAACATGCCTGCATTTTATAGAATCCAATCATGATTTTGTTAAACACTAGTCTTACAAATTATCGGTTTTTAAAACATTTATTTTTCTTGATTTTAGTTTGATTATGAAATTGTTGCCGCTCGCGGAAGCATACTTTTAAACTTAGTTTCTTAATTGTAGTAACAATTAAATTTAGGTTATTAATACATATGTCAAATACATTATAATAATCAAGGTTAATATTTGATGCTCAATTCATATCATGTGTCAATACGAACAGTTTAATTAGGAATAGGATTTTTTTATATGTTCGTGACTTTGCAAACGCATTTAGTGATACAAGTATATATATGTACATGTATCACGTGATATATGTACAAGTACATATATCACGTACTAGTCTCTGTAACATCTTCGACTAAAGTTATACGTATGAACTATTACTGTATGATTAGTGAAAAACATAATTTGAACGCCTTTCGGAAACACAGCTGTTGTTGAGCATTTCATAATTCAGCCATATTTAAAATAATTAACCTTCTGTTGATTTTTCTGTTGTATTTTGTCTTTTTTTATTGTATAGTTAATACAATTTTGCTCCTTGTTTGTAGTGCAGTGCGGACCTAGGATACCATTGCGTTTGGATGCTGTGGTTTCTATAGGACCCTATATCTCATTTTCATAAACAATGATTGTTATCACCATGTATAATCGTAAATTCTCCTGTTACGAAGAAAGCCGAAGAATGCTATGCTAAATCCAGTTGACAGCAAACTACTTTAGATTGCTCAATAAACAGTATGTTATTGAAAAATTGCAATTTTGTAAGACTTCTTAAAACGGAATGCCATGTCAATCGTCGCATTACGATTATTATCATTACGCGTATTGCTATTATGGGCGGTTGCAGTTGTTATCACAATGGAACAATATGCGCTTGAATGACCATGTAGTTTTTTCATAGGAAACGTGCGTGCCACTATGGGTTGAAGCGTCATGAAGGCTATTGAAATGTCTCAAGGAAACAATTTTCTCGTCAGCAAAGCCTGTCATAACTATTTTGCCTTAAAACTGGCACGATATCTTCGTCCGATAATGCTGTGATATCAATGACGAATACAATACTTTTGAAATAATAATGCTTTTTAAGAAAAAAGAGTATGATAATGGACCTTTGGAAACGGCCGAGCACGACACATACGAAATATTGCAGTTTCGGTTTGATTGAGAAGTTTGACGTCATACCAATATCACTTGTGGAAAAAAATCTTAAAAGTACTTGATTATGCAAACATTTAACGGTTGACGACAGCTTTAAAGACACAACCTTTTTTCCTTTCGAGCCCTTAACGGTTTATACTCTTGTAATGTTGGCTTCTGCCAAGTCAATGAGTGTTTATTTTATGTTTTTCTAAGCTTTTTATATTCACATGGACATAACCATCTTTGTGTTTTACGTCTATAGCTTATAAGTGATGCCTCGTTTGTGAGAGGAGATTGTCTTTCTTTACTTTAGATGGGATGATAAATGATAAGAGTGACGTTTGGTGCACCGTAGAATCTGGTTTAAACCATCAGTAATTTGTTTGTCACTGACCGTTCACAGGCAGTACCTCCGTTGTCAACCCTTTATTGTTTAAGGTTTAAAAGAGTAAATATTGCGTTAACAGAACTCAGTCCAGGATTTCAAAACAATCAACAATTACAGGTGGAAAGATAGCAACATTGGAGATAACACAGCATGACCTTAATGAGAACAACATACTTCCCTACATCCGTATTATACGGGTTCCCGTCAGGTATATTCCCGTGAGGTATATTCCCGTCAGGTATATTCCGTCAGGTATATTCCCGTGAGGTATATTCCCGTCAGGTACATTCCCGTCAGCGTCAGGTACATTCCCGTCAGGTACATTCCCGTCAGGTATATTCATTCCGGTCAGGTACATTCCCGTCAGGTATATTCTTTCCCGTCAGGTATATTCCCGTCAGGTATATTCTTTCCCGTCAGGTACATTCCCGTCAGGTATATTCATTCCCGTAAGGTATATTCCCGTCAGGTATATTCCCGTCAGGTACATTCCCGTCAGGTACATTCCCGTTAGGTAGATTCCCGTCAGCTATGTTCCCGTCAGGCACATTCCCGTCAGGTATATTCTTTAACAAACAAGTCAGTATTAAAAGGTACTATAAGTAAAACACAAAAAGCAGATATAAAAGTCGAATAAGCCGGATTAAAAAAAAGCAATACAATATATACTCTGTAAAAAAAGTTTTAGACCATGGCAGTGTTCGAACCCGTACAATGATCGCTGAACCATGATATTCGACCATAACCTTTATTGTCTCAGTTGATAATTCCCAATAGATCAACAATCAACAATAATTATCGTTTACAGTTTGCGAAAAAATAATAATCTTTTTATTGGTTTCTCGAATGTGTCCGTAACTGTTAATTTTTATGGACTTTGCAACATTTTTTACAGACCCTTTGTGTGTTCACAATATTTTTTAAAATCAAATCTTGTTTGGAATTTAATGTTTCTGGTACCAAATTAACCGGGTAGGGTAGACCTTGGTAACTAAAAACAGATACTTAAATTCTGTCCACTAGTTTTATTTTTATATGACTTTATATACCCTGGTCCAAAACTTTTTTTACAGAGTATATATCAACGCCAAAGATGATCAAATATATATGAATATAAAGCACATAGAAAGCCACTAAGTTTTTACTCCGTGAGTTGTCAGAAGCCAAATCAATATTAGAATAAACCGTTCAAGGCAGGACAAGACAAAGATTAAGACAAACTTTAAACGTTTTCCTTCGTTTTAATGATTTAGGTAGATGTCATCATAGAGTCCACAGAATCGCATACAGAAAGACAAAATTGTAATGATGAACAGTAAATTGGTCAGCTACATACAGTACGTAGCGAAATGATAGTGTCATTACGCCATTTGATAAATATTGTATAAAAGAAATCGTGAACAAGGATCCTACACAGCTTTAAATAACGTCACCATTATTGTTCACGAAGAGTTCTTATATTTTAAAAGGTGATCAGGCTTAGGCACGAAATAATGATGCAAAACCAATGCATTTACAATGGTAGAGACTGTGTAATATTGTGATTACAGTTCGTCTATGGTGTTTCCTTGGTTCCAAAGTGACAGTAACAGACGGGAATCCAACTGGAGTAGTTGTCAATTTATACAACCTAAGCTTGTTTGGATGGTTTTCATTGTTAATAATATGAAAAACATTACGAGAACACGTTCATTTGTAGTTGTGTTCTTTATAGCATTGATAAATCATTTCCTAATATAATCCAAACATTTTAATGTACACTCAAGAGATATGAAAACGCAACACGGGAATTTCCGCTATATATTTTATATACTGCACACTTAATTGCACATAATATTCCAAAGAAATCCCAAGATGTTTTTTTAAAAAAAAGTTGCAGTTAACTAGAGAAAGGACACAACTGTGATTTTGTAGACGTTTTAATCACACTACACTTTGTAACAAGAACTTCATCAATGTTGAAGTTGCTCTTCGAAAAATTGAGCTAGCTCACATGATTGAGCCAAACGCGTACTCTGTGAATAATGAAACATTGCAGGAATACTATTTGCTGTATTATTTGTTGTTTTAGTATTTTTTCCAAAAGGAAAGGTCTTACGTAGCCATGTACCATTCGATTAAAAGCAGCATATTGTACATACAATATATAGCGAAAATTCCCGTGTTGCGTTTTCATATCACTTGAGTGTATATATGTTAGTTTCTAATGCAAATGTCTGAATAAGCTGAAGCAATTTATCTTTAATTAGATTATGTGGCAGTAGTATATAGTGTTGAACAGTCGTAGATGCTTAGAGTAGAGGCATGAACATGCTAACACTGTAGTTTATCAAAGTATTAACACGAGTGTTTGATAAACCAGAACAGATTGATTCCTGAGATTTCAAAAGCCTTTCTGCAATATTTAATGACATGTTCTTTAATCGCGGAAAGTCAGTAAGTCAATAGTTTTGATATGTTGGTCGTACATGAATTAGCAATAAAACGTGATGTGTATGGGATGTTGTAGAGTTTAGGTGTCCAGTACATAGTAGGGAGCCTCGTCTGCTTACTATTTACTATATTAGGCCCCATAAAGGACACATGCTGGGAAACAATGTCCTTCTCCAGTTAAGGCGTGGTTAGATAAGTAGAAGTGCTCGCTAGCTCTGAATTCAAAGAATTGATATAATGTAATCGTCAGACTATAATTGTATTATTGGAATCTTTGTCTGCAGGAATTAGAATAAATTTAGTATGCAGATTCTGAATACCCTTCTTAAGGTGTCGTAAATTGTAAGTAGACGGTTTTGGAAGCAGAAATTGATTTCATTCGTAAAATAATATACGTAATTCAATAATTTAAGAAATAGTCTTCATCCAAGCAGTTATTATGTGCCTGTTTATCTGCGTTTTCGCGCTTGCACCACTTAGTACAAAAGTCTTTAAAGAACTCGCAGTTTCATTGCGACATGCATTACAGTCAATATATGATGGAAGGCGATACTTCGGACATTTGGCAATTAATTCCCCGATCCTTTTATCCTCCATAACTTCAGGATTGCCAGTGGGAATCTGACCGGCAGGATCGTAACACAATTTAGAATTGTCACAATCTCAAACAGTAGGATTAGTGATTTATAAACTTCGCAAGATTCTTGGTCATGATCTATTTCATACTATATTTGTTAAACTTGTTAAACTGTTTATCAAAAGAGGTTATGAGCCTACCAGTTTTCAACATACTGCATGCTTGGTGGTGGACCCTTTTACAGTTTCGCCACTATGCTTTCCTCTTTAATTGTACGATGACCGGACAGGTTGTGGACCCTATGATGACGCCTACCTAAAGGCCATTGGGACGGTGGCGTTGGATGTTTGTCTATTATCTTTCTTGTCGCGCACTTAATGGTTTATTCTCTTGTTGCTCTGGCTTCTGCTAAGTCATTGAGCACTTTCATTGTGGCTTTCTAGGCTATTGTTTTTTGTATTATATTTACACGAGCATATTTGTGTTTTACGTATTTTGCTTATTGATGCTGCCTTGTTGGTCAGAGATTAGAACATGGCGGGGATTTCTTTATTTACACTGTCCTGTTTTAATGGGATGACAATAGGGTAAGTGTGACGTTTGATGCACCCTAGAACCGGTTTAAACCCCCCAGTGGCCAACTTCGCCACTGACCGTTCCAAGGCGGTAGCCCTATTGTCAACCCTTTTGTGTTTGTGATGTCGTTTGCATTTATTGTTTCTTTTGCCTTCTTGTTTGTCTGTTTGCCTGTTTGTTTCTGTGTTTTGTGGTTGACTGACTCCTTGAATACTACTTTCCATGTCCGATCTTTTTATATTTCTTTATAATTGAATATAAATTTCTAGTTGATTTTTTATACTTGTAACTCATAAGAGGAGTCTCAATAATCTTAAAATAATTAGGAATTGTGTCAGTCACCCGCATGTGTTTATATACTCCAGCTAAATTAACGAAATCGATGCCTTTATTAACATCAGATATCGTCAAAAAATAGATTTTATGGTCAGATGGAGCACCTATATGCGGAAAATATGTTGCGCGTAACTTTGAATAATAGATGTAGCCTCATATAATTTTTTATTACGGACGTAAATGTGGCATCCGCGTACTCGTCAAGTTTCTGTAAGCAAGAAAAAGACAATGTTCGCGTTTGTTCTATTAGATAACTGATCATACATTTAAGTTAGTATGTGTCGCTAATGTTTAAATACTACATGCTAAAAACATCAGTTCGAATTTAATCATACTTGTAAAGACACCATAACATTTACGAGATATGGTTATTAATTGTATCCTCTTAAAATTGACAGTTGATACAATTACTTGAACAAGGGAAACGATATAAGTATTTGTTCAAATATCAAGCAACAGCCATCTTAAACTAGATGAATAAAAGAACGTTTATTGGATTTTGTTTCTGAGAGAGTGTCTCTTCTTGTGCAAATCGCACACTTATTGCATAAACTTCTCGCAGTGTTTTCAGAAAACCTTGAGGCCCCGTCTTTTAGAGTACATCTAATTGACAGGAAGGCAGTTTTGTCTGTTTATGAGAGGAAATATAATTTGAAAAATAACTGACGCCCGACCTCCCACTAGCACCAGCTTAAGCGATATTCTTCTTTAAAGTCACAACGATTGGGATCGATAATCCTGAAGTATTAGTAATAACACAACTGAGTTATAGTCAGGGCGACATTTTACGGCCACATCACAGCACTTAACAAACGCTAGTGTGAATGTCTATACATGATACTGAAATGGGGAATTAAGTTTCCAATACTTTTGGTATTCGTTGTATTTAGCTGATTGAATAATAGATACATATGCCACCATTATATGATACTAGGATTGCAGCGTAGTTGAAAATAACTCTCACCCGGTCCCGATAAACGTTTTTATGTGAGAGAGCTATGTGTCAAAAAAGGTTTCAATGCGGATTAGGGTGTAAAGAGAACATTTATTTTGTATTGGTGTTGGGGAGTGGATGGAGGAAGGCGAGTTTCCTTTCTTAAAATATCTGGTTAAAAGCTTTGTACTCGCGGAAGGTTGCTAACAATCTCTAATTAGAGATTATGTAAAGCTGAAGGTTGTAAGAAATCTCTAATGAGAGATGATGTAAAGCGGAAGGTTGTAAGAAATCTCTAATGGGAGATGATGTAAAGCGGAAGGTTGTAAGAAATCTCTAATGGGAGATGATGTAAAGCAGAAGGTTGTAAGAAATCTCTGATGGGAGATGATGTAAAGCGGAAGGTTGTAAGAAATCTCTAATGGGAGATGATGTAAAAAGAGATTTCTTTAGGAAGGAGTCCTTGCCTTTTATTCATCTTTGTAATTGTTGTTTGTTTGAATGCGTGCTTCTGGTTGACCGCGGTATTTGAATGCTACATTTCCTGTTCCACCTTCATATCGCACAGCAGATACTAAGGGTTATTAACTATACTGAAACGCAAAAGAAACGCAACCTTGGCATTTTCTCTATATATTGTATGTTAATCGAATGGTACATGGCTACATAAGACCTTTCCTTTCGGAAAAAAATACTTAAACAACACATAATACAGCAAATAGTTTTCCTTCAAAGTTTTATTATTGACAGAGTACGCGTTTGGCTCAAGCATGGAAGCAAATTTAGGAAGCAACATTTTGCAATCTCTTTACGTTAAATAAAGTACTGAGCTGATGAATTTCTTGTTACAAGGTGAAGTGTGATTAAAACGTCTACAACATCGCCACTTGTGTGCTTCCTCTAATTGACTGCAACTTTTTGTTTTTTACAAAACATCTTGAGATTTCTTTGGAATATTATGTGGAATTAAGTGTGCAGTATATACAATTGCGTTTCTTTTGCGTTTTAGTATACTTCTCAGATCCTTTAAAATGCTGGAGTAGTGGAACCACCTATAATCTGCAAAAGAGATCCCTTTGAAGCAACGAACACATGCTAGAGAGAAAAGTAGCATACTCTTTTTTACTGAGTTTGCTAATGAAAGGTAATATAAGTTGCAACACCTCTTACGACCCTCTAGCGCAGGTGTAAGCGGTAATCTATCTTAAAGCCACACTGTTTGGGCTCAGCTATCCCGATTGACCTACACTGGTATATCCGTCTGACAATGCGGATATCATATCTATCATACTCCGGCTGTGATTGACATGGATGTTGTATCCTTGGTAATTCACTCTATTAATATTAATTCCGAACTATGTGAAGTTTTATTATTTGCTTGTACCGTCAGCGAAAGTATACATACATACATATCAAGAGATTTCTTACAACATAAAGAAAACAAAAGAAGCTGACCAAAGTGTGTTATCGATACATGGACGATTAAGTATGTTCATTGCTAACATGTATCTGACGGAAAGAAACGATTTTTGGAAAAACAAATATGGCATGTTTTGATCAAGCATGTGATATACGCACTAAGTATATGCAACCAGTGCTTTGAATGGATCACAGAAAAAGAGAAAATTAAACACGTCAGAATGATTCCACATTTAGGCACATTTCAAATGTTAGCCTACATAAATTATTCATTGTATTACTTTATAAGGAGACTATCTCTAACGATGCAAATTGTTCTGTAATTTTCTCAGCTATTAGAATATAGATTACTGTTTGATAAATCTTCTATTCCACGTTTGCATAAGCACACACAGTCTCATTTAATGCGATTGTATTCCTGTCGTCAGTTATCTAATAGGATTGTGGTAAATTCTGGAGTAAACAGTCCGCGACGTTCTCAGGAATACAAACCCGCCTTTAAAATCAGCAATACCAGTGTAAAAAATGCTTTGTAGATGGATAACAAACTATAGCACGGCTCTGCACACGATAAAAGTGTTCTCGAGGTTTGGCAACATATTGTACAGAATGTTGCGATCGTCTCTTTCTTTTTTCTTTTTGTCTCACATACATTTATATTCGTGCAACATCGATCACAAACTATTCCGTATATCACGGTCTTCTCTCTGCTTGCCACGTCAGTTGGTGGTTCGAATGAATGTCGACCATAGGTGTTCATTTAAGGTAAATCAACGGATATTACCGGATGTATATAACTTAAGCATTTATTAATATTCGTGTGTACTCTTTAAGGTAGATAATATTCATATCACAACCCAATAATTAACATAACAATCAGGCAAGTGAATTACCGTTTTCAACAATCAAGAGAAAATAGGCATATCTAAACTCCAATATTTCGTATGTGTCGTGCTACTGACAGAGACATATCGAAACTGGTAAACGAAACAATTGCTACTTTAGAGCAGTATCTCAACAAGAGATATATACGAGCTATGGGGACCTCATACTGAACGAGGGGACAAACTAGGTATTGGCAGAGAAATATGCAAAGAAGAACTGTACGAGCTATTAAAACCCTACTATCTGAACTACGGGACAAAGTAGCTATTTGCAGAGAACTATATACACCCGAAAACGACAAGGTAGCTTTGACAAATAAATATACTAACTAGGGAACGCCAAGGCAGTTATTGACACATTACCTTGTTGCACACAGAGCAATTCAAAAATCAGCAATAGACATTACACGTTAGAATTATTTTCAAACCGATACATACAACTTCTTTTTTTGCCACTTTCTGAAAGCGATGACTTGTCTGAATGATATCCACGGATACAGAGGTAATGTGGTAAATACACGTTTTCAGCAAATATTCACTTCTACCGTAATGCTAATATTCTTGTTGAAGCAACTCGTTTACCTTGACGTATGTTCCTTTAAACTGACGCGTAGTTTGCTGTGGTGAGCGAGGAGGTTTGGACATGACTTTACATCTTATAATTACCCCTCATGAACAGACTCAATAAAACCGATTATGCTATTTTTCTCTCTGTTTGTGTTTGTTGCTTCCAAGGATCCCCTTTTCAGTATTTAGCCAATAATACGATTGATCATAGGCTGTTTAAGCTCACAACATAGATTGCCATTATATTATCCTAATAATGGAAACGGCCAAATCTATTATTCGTCGAGAGATGTAATATAATTTAGTTTGGAGTAAATAAAATTCTCGTGAGAGTATTTTATATTCGGGAATTTTTTTTCCGGTTATGATTATTCATCATAAAACAAATCAGTGTCAGTCAAGATAGCATTCATGATAGAAATCATACTGTAAATATGAAAACCCGATCTAAATTAAATACAACTGTATCAATGATATTACTGTAAATTGCAAAACGGTACTTCAAAGACCAAATATATCTTATCTAGTGATGCGATGGTTTTGTAATGGTTTCAACACTCTATAGAGAGTATTTACAAATTTGGTTGAAATCAAAGAATTCATGCGAATATGCCAGCATTTTATAGAATCCAATCATGATTCTGTTACTCACCAGTCATACAATTTATCGGTTTTTAAAACATTTAGTTTGCTTGATTTTATTTTCTATGATTTTGAAATTGTTGCCGCTCGCGAAAGCATACTTTTAAACTTAGTTTCTTAAATTGTAGTAACAATTAAATTTAGGTTATTACTACATATATCAAATACATTATAATAATCAAGATTAACATGAGGGATAGTTTTTTTTATTATATTTTCGTGACATTGCAGACGTATTTAGTGATACATGTATTTGTAACACGTAATATATGTACATGTACCACGTGATATTCATGTATCACGAAAAAAGAAAAGGAAAAAGAAACGCGACACGGGAATTTCCGCTATATATTGTATATACCGCACACATAATTCAATATATATTCCAAGGAAATCCCAAGATGTTTTGTAAAAAGAAAGGTGCAATTAGTTAGAGAAAGGACACAACTGTGATGTTGTAGACGTTTAAATCAAAGTACACGTTGAAACAAGAAATTCATAAATGTTGAAGTTCCTCTTTGAAAAATTGAGTCAGTTCAGTACTGTATTTAACGTAAAAAGTTTGCAAAGTTTTGCATCGTAAGTTTGCTCACATGCTTGAGCCAAACGTTTAATCTGTCAATAATAACTCTATTGCAGGAATACTATTTGCTGTGTTACGTGTTGTTTTAGTATTATTTCTGAAAGGAAAGATCTTACGTAGCCATGTACCATTCGATTAACAGCAGCATAGTGTACATACAATATATAGAGGAAATTCCGTGTCGCGTTTCTTTTTCCTTTCAGTCTTTATACACCAGTATACACTCTGTACGTTTGAAAGCACACTTGGTATTTTTTGAATTGCTAGAGATGTTTAAGAGCTCGGGTTTTAATTGAAAGATGTAGAGAACACCTTATGCAAATGTTATGGAACTGTTTTTTGGCATATGTTAACCTTTGAGACAAAGAGACTTGTGTTTTAACGTAAAATGCAATCTAGATTTGAACAAGAAAACAGCGGACTAAAAATAATCTGAAATATTTTTTTTTCTGTTTTTAAATGTACTGAGTATAGTACAGCCTAAAATATTAATTTACTGTAATATGAACCAGGCGCCATTATTTGCGTGCTTCCTGAAATACCAAACTGTTCTGATTGAGTATCTAGCGATTTAAATTGTCGAAAATTAAATTAAATTTGAATGACTCCAGGATGTCAATATAATCACACTCAATAACAGCATGAAACATATGCCACTAAGCAGCCTTTATTGATATTTGTTTGCGTATCAATTGATTAATTAAATTAATTTTGCCAATTGATGTTTATTAAGCGCGTTGTTGACAGGTATCACGTTGAAATCATGCACGTTGGGCAATTTTGTTGAGTATAAATACGTATCAATAATTGTCTGAGCGTCATTTATCATATCTGGCATCAAGGGGCACTTCAGATGCATTGCTAAAGAGGAAATATCCCTCAGATCACACACTCATTTATCACTCAAACATGTATCACAAATGGCGTAGTCAAGAACTATCTATAAACAACAAAATAGGTTACGAAGAATGTACGTGTACTGTACTCTAAAGAAGAGGCGCATAATGAGATTTAGTAAATTTTCTGGAATGAGTATGTTTCTATATGTGTGTTTGGGAAACAGTCATGTTGATTATTAATTATACATATTTTTGCAATTTATTTTGATATGAAGCGATTTGTTAGTTTTATTATACATTCATTATTATATGTATTTTTTATATATATCTTTACAATAGCATATACGTGTATCTTTTCCTAATTTCTCTGGATGTGGGATTTATTGTTAGAGATCTCTTTTGATTGGATGTACTTTATTTCCACGGTCTTGTCAATTTGAGCGTTGAAGACATGATAATAGCGAGGTTGTGTACAATTAAAAACGATTTAAGCTAACCAGTAGGCCTTATTGCTAACTGACTTTTTCAAGTCGGTAACCATGTCTTCACCACTCTTTCTGTTGTGTACTGTCTTTTTCATTGTAGAGTTAAGTTGCTCTTTATATTTGGTACAGTGCGGATCTACGGTGCATTTGGATGCTGTGATTTCCATTTTTCTCATTTTCGTGTTTCAAAACAATTAAAATAATTATAACACTAAAACGTGACTTATTCAGATAATTATAACACTAAAACGTGACCAATTCAGATAATTATAACACTAAAACGTGGCCTATTCAATCTGACGTGACCTGCTTTGCAGTGTTGTCAGATCTTTAGTAGTTTAGTGTATCGTAGCACGTGATAAAGAGTCTGATTTTATTGAGATTGAATAAAAAATTACAGTGTAAATAAATATATCCCCGCCAGGCTATACCCGTTAACCTTCAGAACACAAGTGGAGGAAATCGGAAAATGCGTACTAATTTGTTTAATTATCACATAATCTTGTTTGATCATTGTTAACCTGTCCGTGACCTTATGGAAGCAAACCTTCATGTAAATTTTGTTAACACTCTGTACTTAATCAACTTATCGTTTTTAAAGCTTCAATATTCATTAGCAGTAACCCTAGAACATACACGTCAATATGACTATTTCTCAAACTATTCTGAGGTCTTATATCAAATTTAGAGAATATCGGAAACAATTACTTAAAGTTAATGCATTCACCACCTGCCTATTGTCCAATACTCCAGACCATTTAATCCGAAACGTATTGCTCTTTGTCAATTATTGCCAATTATATTATAGAACAAATCGCAACATCGAATTTCGGGAAAAGGTTATAGCGTTTACTTAAAATAAAGTGTTTACACTAAAAGGCTAACGGACGACGTAAAGCCTCAACGTGTCTGGCCGATTGGCAGCAGAGCTAAAATATGAAATAACAGTGTACAAATTAAAATGAGTGTTACAAAAGGACTGTTTAAACTAAATTAAAGTTAAAAAAATTGAATATATCATTTCACAAATTTGCAATCTTAATGGATATTAAAACTCTGCTCGATGACTGGCGTTTGTGGCTGGCTATTGTGTTACAGTACGTTATGCAATATATTCCAATTAAAACCTAACACACTTGTTAATGCATAGAACCTGAACAGCATCCAGCTTTTACAAAGCAGCGTGAATACTCAGATTTCTTCCGAATGGAAACACCATGAAACAACAAGGATGAGAGGTAAACGACATGTATGAGAGGAAAGTTATACTACTAGACATACGTAACACTAGACAGGTTACTGTCGATAATATCGTTGTCTCCTTTTAATGTTATCAATACATAATTTCCAGGACATTGTTTAATAAAACATTGTACACAAAAAGAGTCATTGTTATTATTGTTATACCAAACAATTATTGAAGAGCATACACTATACCAATGGTATACCAATGGTAGTGGTAGCTCATACGTGAATAATGATATATAGGGTCCTATAGAAACCACAGCGTCCGACCGCAATGGCATCGTAGGTCCGCACTGTACTGCAAACAAGGACTTGAAACTACAATGAAAAAGACAAAAAACAACAGAAAGGGTGGTGAAGACAGGGTTACCGACTTGGAACGGTGTGTAGGCAATAAGGCCTACTGGTTAGCTTGAATCGATTTTATATGCGCACAATCCTCGCTATTTCCTGTCTTCAGCGCCCAAATAGACAAGACAGTGTAAACAAAACTACATCCCATCAAAAGGAAATCTCTAACAATAAAGTCCACATCCAGAGAAACTAACTAAAAGTATACATAAAAAATAATAAACAACTCAGGATGTATCCAGAATCGTAATGAACAACCATAGTAGTTGCAGCTAAAGAGAAAACCAATCTAGGGTACGACCAGAAAACCCGAGGGACGAAAGCTCATCCACCCACCTCCCTTAGTTGGGGTTTCAGTAGGTACAATCATAGAGTCCCAAGAGGTAGTCCAGTCATCGCACAAGTGAAAGTGAAGCGTAATGACTGACTATAGAGGGGTCAATCACTAAACATGCAGTGCGCTGTAAAACCAAAGGGTTATATCCTTTTCTGACGAACTTCCTGATTATATTTGTAAAGCGGTCAGGAAACCCGTCAGACCCCTTTAACCTTCGAAGTTTATAGACCACATCTCCATAAAATGAGGGTGGTGATATGCCTAGTCGCAGAAGTGTTTTAAGGTTGGTGTTGTACTTTTCCAGCAGGCCCTCGTTGCGGCGGTAGAATTTAGAGAAATATCTACGTAGTTTGCGATAACGAAAACCCTGCTGAAGAAGTTTACTTGTAATAACTTGATTACGATCATTGAAGTCTATAACATCATTACACGCTCTAGCAAATCGAATGAGCTGGGAGATATACACCCCATATGAGGTAGCACGAGGTACATCTCCATCCAGGTGTGGATAGTTAACGATGTTAAAATTGAAATCATCTCTCTTATCATAGATTTTAGTATGAATACAATCATTTGAAATCGAGAGATGAAGATCGAGAAATGCTGCTACTGTATCCGAACTGTTGGCTTTATTCAACGTGAGCTCTTGTGGATAAATGTTAGTAACCATATGAGCAAAGAACGGATTATCAATTTTGAGTATGTCATCAAGATACCGAGAAGTATTATTAAAGGCATCAATAATTTCACCCTGGCTAGCAGGTGACAAACTCAACATAACATCTCTTTCATAGCAGTACAAAAACAAATCTGCAACAAGTGGCGCACAGTTAGTACCCATAGGAATACCAACAACCTGGCGGTAAATAGTTTTACCGTATCTTATAAAAATGTTATCCAGAAGAAAAGAAAGACTCTACAAACATCAGTACAAGTCCACATATTATACTTATCAATGGGGGCGTTAGTAAAGAAAGCCCTGACATTATTACAAGCTAGAAAAGTAGTACGTTCTCTAGCAAATGTCTTCTGAATAAGCTGAAGCAATTTTTTTTTGATAAGATTATGTGGTAGTGTAGTATACAGTGTAGAAAAGTCGTAGGTGCTTAGAGAAGAGGCATGAAAATGCTTACACCGTAGTTTGTCAAGAACTTCTCCAGAGTTTTTGATAGACCAAAACAGATTGATTCCTGAGTTCTCGAAGGCCTTTCCGCAATATTTTACAATATGTTCTTTAATCGCGGAAAGTCAGGAAGTCAATAGTTTTGATATATTGGTCGTGGTACATGAACTAGAATTAGCGATAAAACGTGCTTTGTAAGGAATTTTGTGAAGTTTGGGTATCCAGTACATGGTAGGGAGCTTCGTCTGCTTACTAATTACCGAAACCTTTATAGTCTCCATAAAGGTCAAATGCTGGGAAACAATGTCCGTCTCCAGCAGAGGTGTAGTTAGATAAGCAGAAGTGCTCGCTAGCTCAGCATTCAAAGTATTGATATAACGTAGTCGTCAGACAATAATTATATTGTTGGAAGCTTTGTCTGCTGGAACTAGAGCAAATTTAGTATGTAAATTCTGAATACCCTTCTTAAGGTGTCGTAAATTGTGAGTGGAAGGCCGTGGAAGCAGGGATGGATTTGATTCGTAAAATAAAATACGTAATTCAACAATTTCTGAAATAGTTTTCATCCAAGCAGTAAGTGCATGTTTATCTGCTTTTTCTCGATTACACCACTTTGTACAGAAATCCGTTAAAGAACCCGCAATTTCATTGCGACAGGCATTAAAATCAATATCAGATGGAAGGCGATACTTAGGCCCTTTGGCAATTAAATGCCGAATCCTCTTATCCTCAATTACATCAAGATTTCCAGTAAGAATGTGACCGGCAGGTTCGTAACACAATTTAGAATTTTGACAATCTCAATCAGTAGGAATAGATGTCTCGATCTCAAGATCAGAAACGGTCCTATTATAATTGAAAATAAGATGTCTAGTAGATTTCTTAATACCGGCTAAATTAATGAAATCGATGCATTTATCAACATAAGTTATCTTCAAAAAAAAAGCCTTTGATGGTCAGATGGAGCATCTATATGTGGACGCAAAATATGTTCCGTGTAACTTTGAATAATAGATGCAACCTCATATAATGGATTAGTACGGACATAAATGGCATCCGCTTCTTCGTCAAGTTTCTGTAAGCAAGAAAAAGACAGACTGACCTTTATCAGATGTATTCATCGTGTTGAAGAATTTAGATGTGTACAGTTTCACATTTTCTAAGTATCGAGTTTCGAGTGGAGAGAATCGAGTTTCGAGTAGAGAGTATCGAGATTCGAGTAGACAATATCGAGTTTCGAGTAGAAAAAAATCGAGTTTCGAGTGGAGAATATCGAGTTTTGAGTAACATTATCGAGTTTCTAGTAGACATAGTCGAGTTTCGAGTAGACAATATTGAGTTTCGAGTAGACAAAATTGAGTTTTGAGTGGATAATATCGAGTTTCGAGTAGAGAATATCGAGTTTTGAGTAGAGAAAATCGAGATTCGAGTAGAGAATATCGAGTTTCAATTAGGTAAAATCGAGTTTCGAGTAGAGAATATCGAGCTGGATGCCTCTACCGCAAACCATCTGCCTAACTGTGACCTGACCTTTAAGGCACTGCCATGATTCTTTCACAAGACACGCCTTCTCATTGTGATGAACATTTGTTTGAAATTTGATGCAATTCCCTTCGGTAGTTTTGGACTAATGGCTGACATGAACAAATGGCATTTGAACTCCAACTGTGACCTTGACCTTTGAGGCACTGACATGATTCTTGCGCGACACACCTTCTAAATGTGATGAACATTTGTGTGAACTTTGACGAAACTCCCTTCAGTAGTTTCGAAGTATTCAGTAGTTTCGAAGTAATGGTTGAGGCATGAATTGTTTTTACGATTTGTTTTACCTTTGACCCCCAACTATGTGACCTTGACCTTTGAGGCACTGCCATTATTCTTGCACACGACACACTTTCTCATTGTGATGTACAGTTGTGTGAAGTTTGACGCAACTCACTTCAGTAGTTGCCAAGTAATGGCTGAGACATGATTTTGTTTTACGATTTTTTTATCTTTGACCTACAACTGTGACCTTGACTTTTGAGGCACTAACATGATTTTTACACTAGCTCAATGTGATGAACCGGAAGTTGGTGCGCGCGTGATTTTTATCTTTACCCACAAAGATAAGATCCCATGTAAAACGTGGATAGCCTTCTCCGGTATGCAAGACTATAAGAATCTTTCATGGGTATCCGGTTCAGATAGGGACTTCCAACCCGAGGTAGAAGTGTTTTTATCGGAACCGATTAAAACACTTATACCGAGGGTGGGAAATAGAGGATCTTACATGAGTACTCATTCATTATTGAATTTATTAAACGAGTTGGCAAAATGTTATAATGCGAGGATTTGCCGAGCATTATATCATTTTTGCTAACGAGTTTAATGAGTTCAATAATGAATGAGAACGAATGAAGATTCTATTTATTACATAGCTTATAACGTCACATTACGTCAGAAAACGTACATCAACGTGACGTCCATGACGGCATTAACGTTATGTTATACCACTAGTGGAATATCGAAAATAGTGAATGGTGTTATTATACTCCCATATATGTGATAACAAGTGATTCTCAAGTGCCTGCGCTACGTAGGCGACACAGTAAAGTGCATGCTGCTGTGTTTCTTGCGAGATTGAAGATATTGAAGTTTGTCCCTTTAAATAGTGTACTTCAATCGCAAAAGTGTTCAAAAGAGCATGTGAATTAGTATTGACTTTACTTATTTCATTGTTAAAATACTAATGACTAAATAACAGATAATAATAAACTACAGATAAATGTTAATAATTACCGTATTTCTCACCAGTCTTACAATGATTTGTTTTCTGAAAACTCGATTTTCTCTACTCGAGACTCGATTTTCTCTACTCGAGACTAGATTTTCTCTACTCGAGACTCAATTTTCTCTACTCGAAACTCGACTGTCTCTACTCGAGACTCGATTTTCTCGAAACTCGAAAATGTCAACACCTCGACTCAAAAATCGATAATGTCATCTTGGTGGTGGACCCATTTACAGTTCGCCACTATGTTTTCCTCTTTGATTGTGCGATGACAGGACATGCTGTGGACCCTATGGTAAGAAGGATACAAATATCGGACAGGGAAAGCAGCATTCAAGGACGACAGTCAACCACAAAACACAAAAACAAACACGCAAACAGACAAATGAAAAGGCAAAAGTAATAAAAAATGCAACGACATCACAAACACAAAAGTGTTGACAATAGGGCTAAAGCCCAAAAGGACGGTGACGTTTGATGTTTGTCTGCAGGCTTGTCTTGTCGTGCCCTCAATGGTGTATTCTCTTGTTTCTCTGGCTTCTGCCAAGTCACTGAGTACCTTCTTTGTGGCTTTCTAGGCTATTGTTGTTTTGTATTTATATATACACGAGAGATTACGTTACGATACGTCTTACGTTAGAGAATAGTTCATGGCGAGGATTTCTTTATTTACACTGTCCCGTGTTATTGGGATGACAATAGGGTAAGTGTGAAGTTTAGTGCACCCTAGAACCTGGTTTAAATCCCCAGCGGCCTTTTTTGCCACTGACCGTTACAAAGCGGTAGCCCTATTGTCAACCCTTTTGTGTTTGCGATGTCTTGTTTGTCCTCTTTTTCATTTTTAAATGTGTTCTGTGTTTCAGTGTGTGTTTGTGATTGACCGTCGTCTTGAATGCTACTTTTCCCTTTCGATTTTTATATCTATATTTAAAGACAATACAGAACACATACGAGTTGTGAAGAGTAGATTACCGATTTGGAACGGTCAGTAGACAATATGGTCCACTGGTTAGCTTAAATCGGGTTTGTGTGCACGTATACATATCCTCTCTATTAGCCTGACTTATGTGCTCAAATTGACAAAAAGTGTAAATAAAAGGAACATGTCATCAAATGGAAATCTCTAACAACAACATTAGATATAAAAGACGAACAGGAATTATAACATTCAAGGATCACAGTCAACAAAAAGTACGCACAGAAACAAACACTAACTAGAGGTTCTTTTTAGTAAAAACAGATGTCTCACCCACTGAGGAAAAGGCCATAAATCCGAAAAAAATTCACTCACTTGGAAAACAAAGATAATATGCGCAACTAGGCTTGGTACTGAATATCCTTGCCATGTTTCATTGAAATCGGACTAGGCGTTCAGGAGAACTAGTCCGGACTTTGTTTTGTGTATTAAAACCTTTAAAGTGCCATAACTCCGCCAACAATTATTTAACCGGAACACGACGAAGATATGCGCAACTAGGCTTATACAGTTCGCCACTATGCTTTCCTCTTTAATTGTACGATGACCGGACAGGCTGTGGACCCTATGATGACCTAAAGCCCATTGGGACGGTGGCGTTTGATGTTTGTCTATGATCTTTCATGTCGTGCCCTTAATGATTTATTCTCTTGTTGCTCTGGCTTCTGCCAAGTCATTGAGTACCTTCACTGTTGCTTTCTAGGCTATTTTTTTTGGTATTATATTTACACGAGCATATTTGTGTTTTACTCATATTGCCTATTGATGCTGCCTTGTTGGTTAGAGATTATAATGGTTTATCCTCTTGTTGCTCTGGCTTCTGCCAAGTCATTGAGGACCTTCACTGTGGCTTTCTAGGCTATTGTTTTTTTGTATTATATTTACACGAGCATATTTGTGTTTTACTCATATTGCCTATTGATGCTGACTTGTTGGTTAGAGATTATAATGGTTTATCCTCTTGTTGCTCTGGCTTCTGCCAAGTCATTGAGTACCTTTACTGTGGCTTTCTAGGCTATTGTTTTTGTGTATTATATTTACACGAGCATATTTGTGTTTTACTTATGCTGCCTGGTTGGTTAGAGATTATATCATGGCGGGGATTTCTTTATTTAAACTGTCTTGTTTTAATGGGATGACAGTAGGGTAAGTGTGAGGTTTGGTGCACCCTAGAACCGGTTTAAACTCCCACTGGCATAATTTGCCACTGACCGTTCCAAGGCGGTAGCCCTATTGTCAACCCTTTTGTGTTTGTGATGTCGTTTGCATTTATATTACTTTGCCTTCTTGTTTGTCTGTTTGCGTGTTTGTTTCTGTGTTTTGTGGTTGACTGTCCTCCTTCAATGCTACTTTCCCTGTCCGATCTTTTTTATATTTCTTGGTACAGATCATCCTTGCCACGTTTCGTTGAAATGTGCCCAGGGATCATGAGAACAAGTATGGACGAAGTTTATGTATTAAAACATTAAAGGGCCATAACTCTTCCAAAATCATTCATCCAGAACACTGCGATGATATGCGCAACTAGGTTTGGTAAAGTTTCGTTGAAATCCGGCAAGCGTTTCAGGAGAACAGTCGGGAAAACGTTTGTGTATTGAAACCTTTTAAGTGCCATAACTCCGCTAAAAATCCTTCAATTGGAACATGGCGATGAGGTGCACAACTAGGCTTGGTACTGATCATCTCTACACAGTTCCGTTGAAATCCAGTAGTACAGGAGAACTAGTCCGGACAACATGTGTGTATTAAAACCTTTAAAGTGCCATAACTCTGACAAAAATCATTCAGCCGGAACACGGCGAATATATGCATAACTAGGCTTGGTACTGATCATCTCTGCAAAGTTTCGTTAAGATCCAGAAATGTGTTAAGGAGAACTAGTCCGGACAAAGTATGTGTTCTAAAACTTTAAAGGGACATAACTCTGTCAGAAATCATTCCAACGGAATACGGAGATGAAATGCATAACTAGGCTTGGTATTGATCAACCCTGCAAAGTTTCGTTGAAATAACGACAGGGGTTCAGGAGAACTAGTCCGGACAAAGTTTGTGTATAAAATACCTTTAAAGGGCCATAACTCCGCCCAACTCATTTAGACGTAACACGGCGGCGATATGCATAACTAGGCTTGGTACCGATCATCTCAGCAAAGTTTCAATGAACTCCGGCAAGGGGTAAAGGGTAAATAGTCCGGACAAAGTGTACTAAAACATTGGAAGGGCCATAACTAAGCCAAAGATCAATCAACCGGAACAGGGCGATAATATGCGCAAATAGGCTTGTTACTGATCATCCTTGCACAGTTTCGTTGAAATCCGGCCAAGCGTTAAGGAGAACTAGTCCGGACAAATGTTGTATATTAAAACATTTAAAGTGCTATAACTCCGCCAAAAATTACTCAACCGAAACACGGCGACGATATACGCAACTATGCTTGGTATTGATCATCTCTGCAAAGTTTCGCTGAAATCCGGCCAGGGGTGAAGGAGAACTAGTCCGGACAAGGTTTATGACATACAGGCATACGACAGACAGACAGACAGACAACTGACAGACAGCACGAAAAATATGTTTAATGTCCTGTTCTACATTTTTACCTACTTTCCTAGATATATAATAACGTTTGTCAGTTTTAGATTATTTCGTAATACTATAGTCTTGGCAACAAAAAATTCCCCTACATATTTGCTAAATTGCAACATCAATATTCCTGTATAAAACGTTTAATTATTCTGCGACAAACATGGTTATTCAATAGTTTGCATGTTTTATAATATTAACAAATGCTTTAATTTAATACGAAACCACTAAATGAATTATTTATATAGCCATCGATAATGTATCTATTATGCCGTACCACGCAAGAAGATTTGTTTTAAATTGCGGTTTAAAGCAGTGTAACGCGATATTTGTTATTTGAAGCTAAGAGCCTCCACTACATCGAGAAATATGCATATATTCAGAAACTGCATAACCAGTGGAGGCAACTCCAAACATAAGTCACCTATTGCGATTATGCAATAATTATGAAGGAATTAAGTACGGAGGAAGTTTAAAGTGCATGTCTATTTATTGCATCACTCATCTTGGAAGATGTATACATTTGAGGATATTTAATAGTAATAAATCAGCATGAACGCATATGCGCTTTAATTTCTAGAATAATGTATTGCCTGTAGTCGTATTATGTCAAGTTTGCGTAAATTAATGTTATTGTATTCATTGTTGTATAGAACAGCTTGTTTTTGTCAGAGTAATAACTTAATTTTTTTTTTACAATCGTACAGAACCCGGGAGGCTAAGATGTAGTACATTCGTACCAGTAATCGCATTTGTATGCATGTCCCTTTATCAATACATAACTGCACATTTCACAACACTCTTTATTTTAAATTACATTAATACATATAACATTATGGACTAAATGATACATTATGGAGAACAAATTTGCTTAGGTTAGCTGGCTAATAAAATATATAAAATCCCTTAGGGAGTGTTGTGTTTATCTAACAAGAGTTTGAAAGCAGAAACTTGGAAGTCGACGAACACGATAAATATAAAATGAATAGTGCATTCTGGGTTTTGATTGTCCATAAAAGGAAGTGAAAAAGCTACCTACCATTCACGTCCTCTAGCCACGGGATGAGTAGAACTCAATATTTAAAAAGTCAATAGTAAGAGATTTTGAGAGATCCTGAAGAAGGTATGCATATGACGGTAAACATGGAACCTTAAATGTCGTATATTCCAAGGCCAGTGGCGCGGCAGAGTTGGGATCAGAGGTAGCCACAAATCAAACCATTCAACTGTCTTACATGAAACAGAGATATAAGAAGTACAGACTGAGCACTGAGACTCTTAAATATGATATAATCTCTTTTGACACAAGGTAAAACTGCCATTTCACTTCTTTTATTTAAGGCAGAAAGAATATAACGATATCACTACACATAGGATATAATTATCTTTAATATGATTTCTGCTGTGAAAAATGACGAATCCAGACACAGTTACAGGATCTATCAATAGAGCATTCAATAGTCCATAGCCGGACATGTTTAGTAAACACAGAAATATTGTTAAAATACCACTACATTATAAACATAACTGTGTTTCAATTGAGACCATTGTATATACAATTACCAGTGAAAGTGCATACAAGACATTTCGAGTTATTTTCTATCTGAAAGAATACGTTGCAAATCTATGGTTTATTACGTCTCTGCATGAAACAAAATGTGTGAATGGAAATGAAATTATAGTGAACGTGCTGTTACGACATTTAATGACACAAAGCATTATGGTTCACAGTTTTTTACATTAAGGACGTTGGATCAATATAGTATAAAACATACTTACGCTTGGACAAACATGCATATTAATATCATTACAATTTATATAATTAAAAAATTTAGTATATGGTATGATAGATAGTGTGGTCGGTGCCACGTCCGCGGAATATTGATCATACGTTCAGGCACCAACCTCCGTCATAACTCTGTTTTTGAATGGATGCGTCTACTTACAGATTTAATAGGAATTTGTCTTAAATCAGCACTAATTTGTATATTAGTTGTGTGTACAAATTAGACTTATTTGCATACCAACATACGAAGACTATAATGTTACTATAATTAATAACGCCTGTGTTCAAGCTGTACATGACAACCAATTCAAGATTTTAAATTGAACTAATCAAAAGCACAATACTATGCACATTGTTCACATGTCAACACAGTGATTTGAATATTAACATAACTAAATTAAAACCAATATATATAAGAAGGATACACGTCTAAAATTAACTATTTTTATATTCCACCTAGTCGATTCAATTCTAGTGCACACAGGTTGTTAAACGTGTTTTCGAATCCTTAAACAGTTAAAATAACTGTAATGCCATTTTCCCAACATTTCTTTATAATGTTGGTATGTGCATGCATGCGAGCTTAATAAATATATCTCTCTCATACCTCTCATATCTGCTTACGTACAGCTTAACTTCAAACGATTGTAAAACAATGAAAGAAAAGATACATTTATGTGTCAATGATTTTGTAAAACCTTGAACAATAGCAAACACAATGATAATGACTGGATTATTTTATATTAGTTCCAGATAATTTAGCTTACAAATGAAATTCTAGAAGCTTTTTGCTATTACAAATTGTTTATTGTAGCGATTTGAAAAAGGGTATTAAATTTACATTAGTTATCTTGTCATAAACATGTAATTCAGTATGTTTCCAAACGAAATGTTCAAGATTCTAATATCGTTATATTTCAATTACAATTGCAACACAACGTTATATGTACAGATACTATACGGTGATGTTGCATATTTACACACGATTCCAACATTTATGGAAACTCAATGCTTGTTAGGTACTAATCATTGTTTCAGCCAAAGGTTTTTCTGCATAATATAATAAACAAAAGCATAGAAAGCCACAAAGTAAATACTCATTGGCTTGGCAGAAGCCAGAGCAACAAGAGAACAAACCGTTTATGGTACGACAATACAAGATTAAAGCCAAAAATAACACGCTACCGTCCTATAATAGTGGGGCTGATTGGTGAAATAAGTGTGCATTATTTGACAAAGCACCAAACTTTGCGCATATCTAGACAATACCATACTGAAAAGATTTGGCTATGGACCCACGTCAATTTTTTAAAAAATGGCCGCCATTTACAAAATGGTTTCCAAATACATAATAAATAATCTGTTGAACCTATATGTATCAGGTTTTAACAAAACATATTATAGCAATCACATCAATTTCCGCAAAATAATAGACAAAGGGTCATGGCATATTATCTGGATATATTTTAAGTTCAAAATGGCTACCGTTTTTAAAATGGCCGCCAAAATATGTTGAAAATAATAAAAATTGTAATGCGTTAAATAGTTGTTTGTTAGAGTAATTAGTATGTTAAATATTTTTCTCTCAGTTTCCTTGACATGGTATTTGTTTGTCAATATTGCAATAAAGAGTTATTTAGGAGCACCATATGGTTAAGGTATTTAGGGATTTTCAGGTTTAAATCAAATTTCACTTCGGATTGACTTTACTTTTCTCCAACGTTTTGACATTTTTGAAGGGTACTACAAAATAATTTTCTTATCATAAACTGTCAGTTCATTATAAAATATATGTATAAAACCCTAAATAAATTATCTGACTTGTTTAACCTTATCCAGATAAACAAGTAAGCAAAACCCAAACGCGAAGACATTTATGCTAACTGGTCAATTGCGAATGAACTCGTTGCCGAACAGAAACAATGGAATTGGCCTGGAACCCCATGCGAAGATCATAATGGCATTTTGCGTTGACGCTTTCATATTTAAAATGGAGGCACTTAAAACAATCGGAGACTTGCTTGAATACTATAGATGGACCAGTGCCCTTGTGGCAAATGTAAAATTAGCTGACACTACAGATTCTAAAATAAACACATGTATCAGGGAAATCTCATCAACTGATAGTAAACCGGGCTTACAGTTATTTCACTGAGAGTGTGAGCAAGGCATGCCGACCATTGAGTATTGAACATGACGGTCATAAAGAGAAACCGAAAGTTCGCAATTGCAGTTACACTTTAAATCTTAGTCGTCTCTCTGTGTGTGAGATTAACTTCATTAGTGTTGCCTCATCAATATCCACTGAACTTGCTTACAAACAGAAAAATAACACTGTGAAATAAGATGGGGGTGCAGTAAATGGTGAAAACACATCGCAGCTTGATGATCTCTGAACAGATACGACCCGAGTTATCTGTTAATTTCAGTTATTGCAATAATTCATCAGGCAATGACAAGGAAAGCTAAACATGTTCATAAGACAGGTTGAATGACACAGTGGAGGAATTATCAAAACATATTTAAAGTACAGAGTCTCTATATCTATCGAATTATTCTTTGTAGAAGTGTCTTTATTTGTAACTTCATGTTCACCAGCTCATGTCGAAATCTGGTATTTAAGCGAGCAAATATAGGGCTGGAAATCATTTGCTGAATATACATCGACCAGTACACATCCTACCTGTACAAATGTAACAGTAATTTGTACAGGAAAAAAATGTTATCCTCTTTCGGGGCTCGAACATACGACTTTCTGATTTCAAGTCCGTCGCTCTATCCATTGAACTATAACACTATTTGATAAAATGGTACACTAACTACCATTTATTATGAGACACAATAACTTAACATATTTGAACGTAACTCCAGATGGATCAATAAATCGCACGAGTAAATTAAGATTGCCTGGCGTAATACTGTATGTTATCAATATGAAACTAATACTTGACTTGTTATTTAGCGCTTGATGAGTTTCTGTGCGCGCGCTTGTTATTACGTAATGCCTATTTAGTGTTAAAAATACTTCAACAAACTAATAAATAGCCGTGGTCTAGTGGTTCAGCGTACGGTCTTCAAAACTTAAAAGTGCAAGGCAGTGGTTCAAATCTCATTCCGGGCAACTATCTTTTTATCACATGTATTCTAAAGTCGTCTACTTATCGATGTCACCTGTTTCTGCTTATATACCGACTTTTGGGGTTGTTCGTCGATTTGAAACTACTTCAAACGTGACTCATTCATATTCATGAGTTAAAATAGTTCTTGACTTACATTATATAGAAGACACGCGTGTGACAGAAATTGTTCAACAAATAGGTAAATTATGTGTAACTGAGCTTATTGACGACACAACCAAGTCGCTTTTTAAACAGATAAATCAGGACACGTCTTTCCTTAGTGATCACCAACTTACAACATATTCTATAACTTGCTTTCTCCTCTCGCATATATATGTATCATATACGATTTGGAATCTAACTTTGGAAAACTTATTTGGAGTTTAATTAGACTATAGGAGCTCCCTTAAAATGCCGATATATGCATGTAAAACATTAGTAAAAAAAGAGTATGATAATGGACCTTTGGAAACGGCCGAAAACGACACATACGAAATATTGCAGTCTCGGTTTGATTGAGACTGTTCATGAGCGGTAAGTATGATTAGCAGTTCATTTACACATTGTTGAATGTCACTTGCAGAAAGTTTAGTAGGGGATACAAAATCCACGCTGTATATATATACCTGAAAGCGCGACAAACATAGCAGAGCTCTGGTTACCTGGCACAGCAATCGCTTAAGACTGAAGAGAAACTAAACACGCTATATGAAACAGAGATGAAAATGTGCCTTGTATCAGACAACGCTAGTAGTATAATGCAGACTGATCTCCATCATTTCACTAAGAGGTTGATATAGTGCGTGTGTTGCATGTGGCAGATTATGCCAAACAATACTTCACTAAACTTATGATATACAGTAGACAATTGTTTGTTTGTTTGTTTATATGGTGTTTCACGTCATTTTCAACACATGCACGATTATATATGACGGCCGATTTTTTTGTGGTGGAGGCAGACCACCCACTTTTCTTGGGTAGAACCAGTACTGTACACCTCCCGCCATCCGTAAGAATCGACACTTCCTCACTTACAGGTCGAGCTCTCAGTGGGATTCGAACCCGCAGCGTTGAGAGACGAAGGAGTACAACGCAATTCGGCCACGGAGAAACTGTATACTGTAGACAAAGACGTTGTTGTACATATACATACCAATAGTACAGTTAATACATTTGGATGAGTTAGTAAGCGTTATTGGTTAGTTTTAGGATCTAGGATTAGCGCTTCGTTGCACGTTGCCAAAACGGTAGGTTATATAAACCAAGACGCATGGTTGCTTTTCACACTTACTAGATCATTTTCTGAAAGAGGTAAAACCTGTGTTTGGAAAATCTGGAAATACTATGTTCAGGTTGCACAAACTTTCCAATTCCAAAAGTCGTGCTATTTGGAAAATGCGTTTTCTTTATGTATGGCAGAGAAAGGGCATGTACATGTCGCAAAGAATTGTTGAAATTAAAGGATTCCAATGTACAGCAAGTCCATGTCAGCAATTACAGAAGCTCTTATCAAGCACACCTGCCGAGTTGTTTAACAGACTGGACATTTGTTGGAGACATGGCCTTTAGATCCACCCCTGACATGTATACATCCGGTGACTGGGGATGGAAAAGGGTATGTTGGAGTTATTCTCGATAACCCTGCCACTGGCCTTAGTGTTTACAAAGAACTTCTTAAATCTTAAATGTAGATTTCAAAGAGACAAGTCTGTGACAGACGATGTGTCAAAACAGAATGCTGTATACATTCTTTTGAAAATGGAATACTGTGACTGTGATTAAGAAAAGTTGTACTCTTATATCATAGATCAGTAAAATTAGATTAAATTCAATGGTAGCTCTAATATTGAAAATGTTCAACTGATATGACCAGTTATTACATGTGTGTGTGTGTGTGTGTATATAACAAACTACTAAGATGTGTATTGTTAATGTCGTTTATTAAATGAATAAATGTAATTTTTTACGTCTTAATTAAATTTAATTCTGATCAATCGAAGATGAAAAATATATTGTTTAAGTATTGTTTTCGATATTTTTTTCTGAGCATTTAGAAGACTCGGCTAGCTTGATGTTTTTTATAACCCGCGGCATCCCGTTAGTTGTGCTACTACATATGCTTGTTTTAAACTCAGTATTAATAAGTAGGTAAAAAGTTCAAAGCAAATTAGTTTTATATATTGCTGATTGGAAAATATGATGCACCAATACTATAGTAAAATCTGTAATAGAATAACCACGAACAATTAAAACATTCTGAATTCAAATATATGAAAGCAGTTTTAAAGTCAAACCGATACTGGATTTATAAATCTAGGTGATACTTTGGAGGCTGAATAAATAATTCAAGATTTTTGTGGTTCCTTTTAATAGTGCTTTACCAAGTCACGGGATGTATACTTAGATATAGATATAAAAATCGAGCAGGAAGAGTAGTATTCAAGGACGACAGTCAACCAAAAACACACACATAAACAAAGAACAACTTTAGAGATGAACAATAGGCCAAATAAGACATCACAAACACAAACAGGTTGACAATAGGGCTAACGCATTGGAAAGGTCAGAGGCAAAAAAGGCCGCTGGGGGGGGGGGGGGGGGGTTTAAACCAGGTTGTAGGGTGCACCAAAACTCACATTTACCCTACTGTTATCCCATTAAAACAGGACAGTGTAAATAAAGCAATCCCCGCCAAGATCAGCATTAATAGGCAATATAAGTAACACACAAAGATGCTCGTGTATAAATAAATACAAAAAAACAATAACCTAGAAAGCCACAAAGTAGGTACCCAATCACTTGGCAGAAGCAGACAACATCAAACTCCACCGTCCTTTTTGACTTTAGGTAGACGTCTTCATAGGTCCAAGCCTGTTCGGCCATAGCACAATTAAAGAGGAAAGCAAAGTGGCGAACTGTAAATGGGTCTACCACCAAGCATGCAGTGGGTGCAAAATGATAGGTCATAACCTCTTTTGGTAAATCTTTTACAAGTTTAACAAGTATAGTATGAAAGTGATCATGACCAAGGATCTTACGATGTTTGTAAATCATGTCACCATAGAAGTCAGGTTGTAATAGTCCTTGTCTCAGAAGAGTTCTTAAATCACTTTATATTTGGAAAGAAGATCAGGGTTGCCATAATATAATTTTTCAGAGATTTTAAAACGTTTATGGAAGGATAGTCCTGATGTCGAATATTAAAGTCCTCAACCTGAGTACAAGCTCTAGACAAACGAATCAGTTGAGACAAACACCCCATAGGAAGTTGCTTGGGAAACATCCCCATCTAAATGAGGATAAGTAACAATATCAAAATTAAAATCATCTCTCTTGTCATATATTTTTTGCTAATTATTTCACCATTTTCAATGGAGAGATGTTAATCGAGAAATGAAGCGTTAGTATCTGAAATATTAGCTTTGTTAAGCTGAAGTGCTTTGGGGTATATGTTATTAACCATAGTAGAAAAGAAAGGGTTATCAATGTTCAATATGTCATCCAGATACCGAGAGGTGTTATAGAAGGCTTCAATAACATCTGTCTGGGTATCTGGTGAAAGACTCAACATGGGTACGAACTGTGCACCACTTGTCTCAGATTTGTTTTTATTTTTCTATGAAAGAGATTTCATGTTTTGTCTTTTACCAGATACTCAGGCAGATGTTATTGAATCCTTTAATGATACCTCTCGGTATCTGGATGACATATTGAACATTGACAACCCTTTCTTTATAACTATGGTTAATAATATTTATTCTCAAGAACTTCAGCTTAACAAAGCTAATATATCTGACAATAACGCTTTTTTTTATTTATTTAGATCTCTCGATTGAAAATGGTGAAATAGTTAGCAACATCTATGACAAGAGAGATGATTTTAGTTTTGACATTGTTAATTATCTCCACTTGGAAGGGGATGTTCCCCGAGCAACTTCTTGTGTGGTGTATGTGTCTCAACTTATTCGCTTTTCACGAGCTTGTACTCGAGGACATTAATATTCGTAATCTTTGTATAACTAAAAAGCTACTCAATCAGGGTTACCGTTACCAAAAACTTCGTAAAACCTTTGCAAAATTTTAATATCGTAACCCTGATCTTCTTTTAAAATACAAAAGTAATTTAAGTTTATCTGCGACAAGGACTATCACAATCTGACTTCTATGGTGATGTGATTTATGAACTTCGTAAGATTTTTGGTCATAATCCCCTTCATAATATCTTTGTTAAACTTGTTAAAAAGTTTATCAAAAGAGGTTATGACCCTATCATTTTGCAACGTACTGCATGCTTGATGGTGGACCCTTTTACAGTTCGACACTATGCTTTCCTCTTTAATTGTACGATGACCGGACAGGCTGTGGACCCTATGATGACGCCTACCTAAGTCCCATAGGGACGGTGGCGTTTGATGCTTGTCTATGAACTTTCTTGTCGTGTCCTTAATGATTATTCTCTTGTTGCTCTGGCTTCTGCCAAGTCATTGAGTACCTTCATTGTGGTTTTCTAGGCTATTGTGTTTTTGTATTATATTTACACGAGCATATTTGTGTTTTACTTATATTGCCTATTGATGCTGCTTTGTTGGTTAGAGATTAGATCATGGCGGGGATTTCTTTATTTACACTGTCCTGTTTTAATGGGATGACATTAGGGTAAGTGTGAGGTTTAAACCCCCAGTGACCTTTCTTGCCTCTGACCGTTCCAAGGATGTAGCCCTATTGTCAACCCTTTTGTGTTTGTGATGTCGTTTGCATTTTTTATTACTTTTGCCCTCTCGTTTGTTCGTTTGTGTGTAAGTTTTTGTGTTTTGTGATTGACTGTCGTCCTTGAAGGCTGCTTTCCCTGTCTGATAGTTTTATCTTTCTTTGTCATGAAATGTATTCTACTTTGTTTTTGTGTAACTTGTGATGATGAATCGAACAGTTTTCCTTTTCTGCTTGTCGGATGTGGTGTTGAGGCTTGATCCGGTGTTGATGTTTGAGATGACATTGATGTTGTTTGTTCTGTTGATATTTGTTCGGTTGCTATTTGTTCTGTTGTTATTGTTTGTTCTGTCGCTGTCTGTTCTGTTTTTATTTGTTCCGTTGCTGTTTGTTCCGTTGTGGTATTTGCAGATACTGTATTATCTAAAGTTGTTTCGGCTGTTATAAGTATTTCCGCAACTGCATTTCCATCTATCGGTGCCCCATCATGAATATGTTAATCTGTAATTACAGGAATTATTTATGAACAAGTCTGAAATAAAGGCCACAGCCAACGTGACATTATTCATTAATATTAAACTATAATGTTCAGGAGACATAACTTTGGCATAATTTTCATAATCAAATGCACCTTCCTGTCTGATGGCTGACACCCAGTTTGCCGTGCTTAAACGAACAAGGTTTGAAGAAGAGGTTCAAGAATATTTAACTGACAGACGGAATGTGAATTTGCATTATTGGACCTTTCCTCAGACGGACTTGTCAAAATGACAAAATGAAAACTATGCCAATTTAGAAAACATCTAACTCTGTGTGGAAGCATGAGCTTTCCATGTTATTAAATGCTAGCAGCATATTTATAAAAATAATCTGTCTGAAGACAAAAGTGTGCAACAAAACGTGTTTTTATTTATTACCGTTGCTGTCTGATTTCTCTTTCTGTATGGCCTTGCTGACATGAAGTATTCCAGCTGCAGCTTCTCTCCTCTGAAATTTTGAGAAAAAAACAACAATTATATTTCTGCAAAATACATATTCTTGCATATGTTCATTGTAATTAATATTAATATTCATATAGCACAGCCCAGTCTCATCATAGAATTCATAACAATAATACCACTACCCTCTTGTCTGACGTCAGCATATAAAGGGAAGCGATGAAACTGGACGGCTTGATCGTCAGTATCACGTGATACAGGGTGATCTGGGAAGCTTTTACTATGAATAGATAACTGTTTTACGTGGATGCAGATTTAATTACACAATTTTACGTGGATGTAGATTCAGCTACACAAGATGTGAGTCAACATTCAAATTCCAACAGAAGTTATTTTGGCAACCCGAAGGAGCAAAATTATTTTGACTTTTATTTAAATGTTTTTTACCAGGACATTGGGAATAGTTATAATGTCACAGTCCCGGGATATAGTTTTATATTTAACCTCCCCCTGTCCACTGTCTTTGTTAAACTTGTTAACAGATTTATCAAAAGAGGTTATGACCGTATCATTTTACCAAAATGTTCAAAGTATATTGTCCAACAAAAACTATACACAAAGGTCATCACACGTCTTACACGATGGCATATTGAACACTGACAACCCTTTCTTTTCTACTATGGTTAATAATACAAAGTTAATATTTCTGATATTAACTCATGGGAAACGATATAATTATCTGTAAAACTATCAAGTAAGAGTAAGCTAAATTTTGTAAACGTATAAAACGGTTATTAGATTTTGTATCTGAGAGAGTTTGTTTCCTTGATAACAATTTTGTATGATATAATGCTTATCTAGATTGTGTCCCCTTTGATTCAGCTGATGTAGTAATATATATCCTCTTTCTATTATATACGACAACCCTTTCTTTTCTACTATGGTTAATGATATATACTCTAAAGAACTTCAACTTAACAAAGGAAATATTTCTGATACTAAAGCTTCTTTTCTTGATTTACATCTCTCCAATGAAAATGGTGAACTAATTAGCAAAATATATGACAAGAGGGATGATTTTAATTTTGATATAGTTAATTATCCCCATTTAGATGGTTCCCCGAGCAACTTCTTATGGGGTATATGTGTCTGAACGTATTCGTTTTTCTAGAGCTTGTACTCGAGTTGAGGACTTTAATATTCGTAATCTTTGTAACTATAAAGCTACTCCATCAATGCTACCGTTACCATAAAGTTTGTAAAACCTTTGCAAAATGTTATTATCGTAACCCTGATCTTCTTTCCAAATATAAAAAAGTAATTGAAGGACTCTTCTGCGACAAGGACTATCACAACCTGACTTCTATGGTGACGTGATTTACAAACTTGGTAAGATTCTTGGTGATGATCACTTTCATACTATATTTGTTAAACTTGTTAAAAGGTTTATCAAAAGAGGTTATGAAACTATCATTTTGCAACACACTGCATGGGTGGTGGTTGACCAATTTACAGTTCGTCACTATGGTTTCCTCTAATTGTGCGATGACCGGAGAAGCTGTGGACGCTATGATGACGTCAACCTAAAGCCTAACAGGACGGTGACGTTTGATGTTTGTCTGCAATCGTGTCTTGTCGTGCACTCAGTGGTTTATTCTCTTGTTGCTCTGGCTTCTGCCAAGTCACTGAGTACCTTCTTTGTGGCTTTCTGTGTTATTGTTTTTTGTATTTATATATACACGAGCTTCTTTGTGTTTTACTTATATTGGCTATTAATGCTGCTTTTTTGGTGAGAGAATATTTCAATGCGGGGACTTCTTTATTTACACTGTCCCGTTTTCTTGGGATGACAGTAGGGTAAGAGTGAAGTTTGGTGCACCTTAGAACCTGGTTTAAACACCCAGCGGTCTTTTTTGCAACTGATCGTTCCAGGGCGGTAGCCTTATTGTCAACCCTTATGTGTTTGTGCTGTCTTATCTTACCTTTTATTCATCTTTATATATAGTTGTTCTTTGTTTCTTTGTGAGTCTGTGATGGACTCTCGTCCTTGAATCTACCTTTCCTGTTCGATTTTTGTATCTACTTTATGATAATAGTATGCAGTTATAGAACCATGAATAAATTATTGTCATCTCTGAAATCGGAATATACCTAAATATACTGACCTGGTCAAAATAATAATTACGATAGTGTTACAAAGTGATGGGTCCAAAGGCGCGTTGTTCAATATCACCCATAATATAATACGTGTGAGTAGAGTAATACAAATTAAATTGAGTGCATACTGTTTTGTTATATTAAATGTCTAAGACCAATAAAGCATTTTTATTCTCTAAATAGAGTATTTGACAGTACAGTATACAGATATACTAAATTACCATTGTTGACAAAGAAATGCGGAGAATATATATGTATGCTTTCCAAAATCATGTTAATTTGATAACATTTAACTAATTAAAGGGGAACCATGACAGTCTCGAAGTATTAATCAAGCATCAAAGTTAGCACCATGATTTATTAATCGAGTATCATTTTGACGCTTACCCTAACATATAATTTTAAATAAAATATGAACTTTCAATTGTTCATCATTATTCTAATTCAACATATAATTTGTGTTGATGAAGTTTAACCAACAATAAGTCAGATGTAAACATAATTTGATTAAAACTAAATTTAATGATTTTCAAGTATGCAAGTTAATATTTCAAATAATAGGATTTTTTTAAAACAACCAAGTTTGCCATGAGTCCCTTTAACTGTGCGTTTAGATTCATGTTATTTTGTTGCATTTGTCCTAAAAAGATACTTCAGGTATTCAGCGTGACAAAAACATCTTCAATTTTAAGTTTGCCTACTGTGGGAAGCAGATACATTAATGCTTTTATTTAAATTCTTAAAACGCACACAAACCGTATTTTAATAAACTAATGTTTTCACGTAGGAGGAATGTAAGAATTTAAGTGTTCTTGAACTGCTTCAATAACCATTCATTATTAATGCATTTCCCGAAAGGCTTTTAATGCTTGGATACGTTATATCCATTAATTGAATGTATTATTAAACACATTTAATCTTATTGTTGGTATTTGGATAACCAATGGCTTCATACAGGCGATGTTGTATTGGCTCAAGCAATTGTTGTTTGTTCTATTAAGTGATTTTTCGATGAGGATTATGTATTTATGTCCCCGCTTTGTTGAGTACGTACATTGATGCGGCTGTTAATAGTTTCCACGAAATTGCCATCGGTGATATTAGTTAGCACTCCCTGGAGGTTGCTGAGCGTTTTGATTAATGTCTATTTCTAGATTTTCACCACATCATTAATAAATAGAAATAACTAATAACAGATCTCATACAATGACATACCATTCACTAAGGAAAGCAAATAAATATCATTTTCCACGATAAAACTAGTTTGGAAATTCAATATTTGTAACACATATGCGTAAAGAAATAAAAAAGATCGGACACGGAAAGTAGCATTCAAGGAGGACAGTCAACCACAAAACACAGAAAAAAACACGCAAACGGACAAACATAAAGGCAAAAGTAATATTCAATGCAAACGACATCACAAACACAAAAGGGCTGACAATAGGGCTACCGCATTGGAACGGTCAGTGGCAACAAAGGCCACTGGGGGTTTAAACCGGTTCTAGGGTGCACCAAACCTCAAATTTACCCTACTATCATCCCATTAAAACAAAACAGTGTAAATAAAGAAATCCCCACCATGATCTAATCTCTAACCAACAAGGCAGAATCAATAGGCAATATAAGTAAAACACAAATATGCTCGTGTAAATATAATACAAAAAAAACAATAGCAAAGAAAGCCACAATGAAGGTACTCAGTGACTTGACAGAAGCCAGAGCAACAAGATAATAAACCATTAAAGGCACGACAAGAAAGATCACAGACAAACATCAAACGCCACCGTCCCAATGGGCTTTAGGGAGGCGTCATCATAGTGTCCACAGCCTGTCCGGTCATCATACAAATGAAGAGGTAAGCATAGTGGCGAACAGTAAAAGAGTCCACCACCAAGCATGCAGTACGTTGAAAAATGATAGGGTCATAACCTCTTTTGATAAACCTTTTAACAAGTTTAACAAATATAGTATGACAAAGAATCTTACGAAGTTTATAAATCACATCACCATAGCAGTCAGGTTGTGATATTCCTTGTCGCAGAAGAATCCTTAAATTACTTATATATTTGGAAAGAAGTTCAGGGTTACAATACTAAAATTTTGCAAAGGTTTTACGAAGTTTGTTTTAAATCTTGTCCTTAACGGTTTGTTCTCGTGCTTTGTGGATTTCTAGATTTTTTAAATTTATATTCATACAGACATGACCATGTATGTGTTATGATTATGATGCTTATTAATGCTGCCTTTTCTGTTAGAGAATACAACTGATTTTACATAAATGTTCAACAGAGCGATTAAAGTTATAGCCATTGTTTTTTGTAATATTTTCTAATTAACCTTTGTTCTTGTATTATATATAGCGTATATTGATGCATGAATGACACACTTGCTGGTATACTAAATAATATTCCATCTGGTAATATGATATCATGTAGCAAATTAAATGAATGCCAATCATTCCGGTAGCCTAGTGCATGTATACGCGTACTGAATGGAAAAGCCTGACAAATATCATTCACTCTTAAACTTGGAGATAACACTCATTTGTTTATGAATAATTCAGTGCGTATCATCAGATCATCAGATAATTTTATATATATAACGAAATGCATTTGCGTTCGTTTCGTTCGTTGCGTTCGTTTGTTTTCAGTGTTTAGCGTTTAAATGCATTCCTCGTTCAAATACGGTTGAACTATGGAATGCTAAAACAACAGATGTCTTTCAATCAATAAAGCATTCAAAATAATTCGTGCCCCGGCTTTCGGATTTATTTTTTTTTTATTTTTTTTTTTCGTGAAAATGGTTAATATTTACGAGTTGAAATTAATACTGCCTTAAGATTAGCGTTCCTAAATCGTTACTGTCTTTGCCGATCGACCCGCCACTCTATGATAAAGATGATACTTTAGTGAAAACATTGATCTATAGCCCATTTCAACCTAGATTAATAGCGACGTCTGTAGCACAGGATCTGCCAGATTATTTTGAAATATCCCGGGACACTCACTCTTTATCACCTAAAATGGACCAGGATGGTTGTATACACTTTGCAACAATATGAGGGATCTCTCTATCCGACTATAAAATAAAAATATTTATTTCCGGATATACACACAGATACAATGTTTACGCTGGACGCCGTTGTGATCGACCATATGGACAGATAACTTGAAGTGTTGCTTCTTTCATTACTTCTCATGAACAAACTCAATACAACCGAGTCTGCTGCTTTATTCTCTTAATTGTGTTTGTTGCTCTCAAAGGATCACCTTTATCAGTATTTATTGAAGGTTTACCGAGAGATATCTACTTGGATACACTATTGCAGGCTACTCATTCATATGAAGAGAACTCGCAATACGCGCTAAAGGTTGTATGAATCCACCCTTTGGCACTCTTAAAGACCAACGTAATTCGTCAAAAAACACCATTGCCGAAAAATATGCATTAGCTTGTTTTATCCTTAACGAATTTCTTTACGGCAATCGTCCTGATGTGAATGAGATGTTTAAAAAGTCACGCTCTCCCTCGCTAGGCTGTTCTGTGTCGCAGATAAGCTCTCTAGGACAGACGCCAACGAGAAGATCTAACAAGGTATTGATCTCCGACATGACCCTTATAAAAGAAACAGTCGCATCGCTAAGCGCCGAAGTGAATATCCTCAAGGCCAAGGCTATAGAAGACGGAGCAACAGTAATGAAGCTGTCGAATAGTGTGCAGTCAGATATTTCAAGCATAAGTCATGTCATGACGTCATACAAGAAGTCATTCCTGCAAGTAGCAATGAAGTGGTACATGCCAAACTGTCTGATGGTTTGCGCAAAGTCACACATATGCTCGTGAAGTTGGACTTGTACCGAACCAACGCTCTAGAAGAACTAAGTGACATACACGTAAAGAAAAGAGACAATTCTTTGAACATTGAGCACATCCAAGATTCTGATGCAAATGGCAATACAAACATAAAGTGTCAATTCAGAAACCTGAAGGAAAATATAGGCGAATACAATGTGAAAGCGGACAAAATCGAATCGCTTATATGCGAGCAGAACTCATATGTTCGGTCGATTGAAACAAAGATGAAGGTATTAGAGAAGCATGTCGGTGAAAAAAGTGTCCGTAGTCTTGAAGCGTCTTTTAAAACATTTACAGTTGATCTCAACAGTAAGATTGACAAACCTTGTTCAACTATGGAGTCATCCCTGGCAAATTTAATAGAAATCAACGAAAAGGCCCTCATGAATAACGCTGATAGAGCCCAGCCATTTGGAAATTATCACGATATATCGACCAATATACAAACACTAACAACTCACAAGCGAAAGTCTGCTCGTGTCAGCAACATTCGAACTTCTGGAGCAAATAAGTCACACAGATTTAACTCATAACGATTCTGACCGTGCTTCCGTGTTAACGAAATGTAGAATTTGAATCGAACACTGTAGTTGATTCGGAACGCCACGGTCGATTTAAAGGTGTACTGCGAAAAAAGGCGAAGCCCTATATCGTCACCGGAATAGATATCGAAAGCGACGAGGCAGGTCTGAAAGACTTCTTAGACTACCTCGGAATTACATATAAATCGGCAAAGTTCCTGTATACGCAAAGAACAGACGTAAATCTGCACAAATCGTGGTGAATGAAGATTAGGAGGAGACTATAAACGACCCGGATATATGGCGTGCAGGCCATGGCTAAGCAGATCTGAATATACAGCCAGGTTTAATCGCGAAGACTTCAATAATGGATACTAAACAACAATCCAACAAGATATCTGTCAACCTAATATCTTGGAATGTCACAGGGCATACCGTATTTACTCAATGAACTGAAAAACAAGTCAATTCATATTTTCGGCATTTCATTTTCACATGTAGTTCTAGACGATGACCTTAAAACATTGAACAATAGAAGAATTGGTAAAGGCGGTGTGGGATTTTTATGGCATAAGTCGCTCGATAGTTACATTCAAGTGATGGACAATAAGAGTGACCGCAATGCAACCTTGAAATTTAATTTGAAATCATCGACACTGTTCATAATTCAAGTGTATCTGCCTTGCACCAACAACAGCCTAGATTACTTTAAAAGCGAAATTGATAAATTGATAAATTACATGATTTATGTTCAATATTCAGCATTAAGATCGTGTTAATGGGTGATTTTAATGCAAAACTGCCCGTGAAAAATCTACTTGAAAATTATCGTGGAGGTGATTTGTATTTAACTTAATCTGAATCATAATTTAAATGCTGTCACTAGTACAGAAAGGTGCAATGGTTCAAGCTATACTTTTTTTCCTTATGGTGATCGTCAACCGAGCCTCATCGATCACATATTCGTAGATGAAACACTTATATCTGATATATATGAATGCTACATCGATACGCTGAATGTATCAAGGCCCGTCTAAATTTCGTTCAAACTAGAATGCTTAGATAAAACAGAAAGTTCTTTCTCTGAAAAATACTCCAAAAAAAAAGAACTCCAATGCTGAAAAGGACAGTTATAGGAATCAATTTAGAAAACACCTCGATGAGAGTGTTAAAGTATTTGTAGACGAAAGCTTTTATATCTAACAATCCAGATTTCTACGCAAGAGCTGCATAAAGTTATTGATTCACTACCGCTAGGAAAGAGTCCGTCTCTGGACAACATAACATATGAACACATGAATATGGCGGCGAATACCTAGTTGAATGTTTAGGTCAGTTTTTTAACTCGATTTTGAAGTACGCGTACGTGCCGCGAAAGTTCAAGCAAGGCCTCATTCACAAAGGCAATGGAAAGTCAACTACTGACCCAAACAACTACAGAGAATCTCAAACGACATCACAAACACAAAAGGGTTGACAATAGGGCTACCGCCTTGGAACAAAGGCCACTGGGGGTTTAAACCGGCCAAGTTGATTACCTCATTATATGCATACATTACCCACGAGAGCTTTCGGCGAATGGTCTCCCCTTATATGGCAATACCTCTTAACTCCTAGACTTCATAGTTTTCCAGAAACTTCCAGAGAAACTAAGTTTAGAGCAGGTAAACAATAACAGGTGTTCAAATGATTAACCAACAACTAACTGACAGTATTAGGAAACTCCCATTTTATGATCAGTTATGATACAGATCTACAGGGGTGTACTTAACTCTAATTGTATTACATTAATAACTGTTTTTACGTTATTAGGCCAGGCCGTAGTGTTTGACCTTTGGGACCAACGAGCCCAATTTAGGTGGCTTTGAAGTAGAATACCGCTTAAGCCGGTGCCAGTGGGCGTGAGAAGTGTTGCTACTTTCATTACTTCTCATGAACTGACTCAATAAAACCGAGTCTGCTGCTTTATTCTCTTAATTGTGTGTGTTGCTCTCAAAGGATCACCTTTATCAGTATTTATTACAATTGTGCGGAACAAAATCGAGCGACATTGTGAAACATTTTTTTTAAGAAGGCTGTTCCAGTACAAATCTACAGTACAGTACAAATCTTGGATTTATACCCGATGTTGTAAGGATTATTAACAAATACGAGTTGTACCCAGTCCTAGATGAATTTTTAGTCAATGGTGAATTTATATTAAAGGACCGGTGGAAAAACATGTGCCGTGATTCTATTTATAAATATGAAGAAGCATAATGGTTCTCCGGAATGATGTTAAGCGATGATTTTAAGATTTTTAGAAGATTACATCACTCCCTAACCCCAGCTAGCGTATAGCGTGTGGCCCTTATTAAACCTAATACGCTGGAGTTAATGACATTCATCGCTAAGCTGTGCTGTCAGCAACTTACACCAGACTATGTATAAAATGCGGCGAACAAACAAATGATGAAATGAAACATATGCTTACAGTGTATAACAATCAGAACGTCGTTACATTACGATCGAAATATTGGGACAATCTAGCAAGTCTTTGCACGATATATTAAATGTATCAGACTATAAACAATTAACGTTATATATGCTCGGCTTGATAGATGAACAGTTAAGCAGAGTGTTACAAACTGAAACGTACCCAGATTACATGGTACTAAATGCAACATACATTAAACATTTGTATGCGTCGTAAACGAACTATATTAGGTGAACCAGTAGGAAAGTGTGTAAATATATTTAGGCTACTATAGTAATTTTGAGTAGTATGTTTATTCTTATCAATTACCAAAAGTACCACTAATAAGTGTAATTGTGATTTATGCTTTAATGTTTTCTTGCATTTATTGTGCTTAATATTCAATCATGTAAACATTTGTAACCTTCAGTCAGTTGGAGGAAATATCGATTGCACCCAAGACTGTAATCACGTAAAGATAGAAGTAATTGGGATGACAGTAGGTTTTGTGCACCCTAAAACCTGGTTTAAACCTCCGGTGGCCTTCTTTGCCACTGACAGTTCCAAGGCGGTAGCCCTGTTGTCAACCCTTTTAGTGTTTGTGACGTCATATGCCTTTTTATTCCTTATTTACATTGTTATTCATGTTGGTCGTTTTGCGTGTTTTTGTGTTTACTGTGTTCTGTTAATGCTGCATTTCCGGCTCGACTTTTATACTTATTTCTATACTAAGAAACAGCCTAACCTGGGTAGTGACCGAATCCTTATGGATAAATCACGAGCTTTTATAATTACTTTCTTTTCATATAACTTTACTCAATAAAACCAAGTCTGCTGCTTTATTCTCTTAATTTTGTTTGTTGCTCCCAAAGTATCAGTATTTATTTACATCAAATTTGAAGTGTATCACTTGATGGGATTTACCTTTACTTTCACTTACTTTGTCTTGTCATTTTGGGCTTTGAAGATAGGAAAAAACGAGGTTGTGTACACATAAAATCAATTTCCAAAGGTCCACTCTCATACGTCTTTTTTAAGCAGCTAAATAGCAGGCCATTTTGTCATCTGATTATTTCAAATCGGTAACCCTGTCTTTACCAATCGTTATGTTGTGTTTATCTTTAGAGATCGCTGAGCCCGATATTTGTATACACATATCAGTAGTACATCTTCAATACTTTTGATTTCTTACTTAAATTTCGAATAGGTGGTTTCTTCAAAATACTTATAAATCTCTCGAGAATTAGCTGTCTCTCTATTTTATTATTATTAAGTTTCAGAATGCTAAGGCACATAGTTCCCATTCTGGTAAATTAACTAGGCACATAGTTACCATGCTGATTGTTGACTGTATTGTACAATTAAATTAACGAACATGTGTCAGATATATATATAACGGCATATATTCTTAATTGTAAATTGACGACTTACTTAAAACCTTTTCAGCATTTCCACTTAATTAAAGTCATAGTATACAAGTTTTTCTTGTCCAATTCTAACACGGAAGGCTTTACGCACGCGTATAAAAGCTTCCGAGGCAAACTATTAATATATATGTAGAGGAAATAGAAAAAGGTTTTCAAATAAGATTAATCACGGGAGCTTAAAAACTACTGACTAAGAGACAGAAGGTTGGTTACCACGTGCCCGCCTCGACGGGTTTTCGTACCAGACGTAGTCTGTTTTCGCCAAAGAACAAACCTAAGAACTTCGACTCCCTTAAAAGGCGTACCATCAGTACGTAGGTTTTCTAACAAACATGTTAGTTTAAGGTAGGTGACCATGCTCTGCTGTATGCCTTTATATTACACATTAACGTGTGTAACACCGTCTTACCAAAGTGATAATTTGAAAGTAACTGTTCACTGCAACCTTACACATAAGATCGCGCCCGAAGGATGGAAGCCGCGGAATAAGTATTACAATAAATCTACTGACTGAGATCAATAATCGTTTAGTAAGCGGCTTACTTTCGCACACAAATAAAATTGATCGTGTTTAATGTATAAACAGTATTGCGCATTTATATTTCGTACGTTAAAATATACGTGTATTTTCATAGCAGAAGCACACATTACAAACTGAATTGAATATATTAATAAAATCTATCACTTCCTCTATATCGAGAATTACCGGATAGTAAAGATAGACGAGAAATTTAATTTAAACTGCATTCCTAATTCATACAATCGTATTCGTATTGCTGAATTGAGTTGAATTGATATGAAGACTATCTGTATTCGGCCCATTTGGATGAACCAATATTCCAATTAATGCATAGCAACACACAGCTAAAAAATACCACAAAAAAGAGGAAACGATGGAAAAAGAAAATGATTCACACCAGAAATCATGTTAGGTTTTTATTAACAATATAATCAAAGCAATTTGTTCGTTGTTTATCTATTTTATGAAAAGTTTTAAAATATGATGTAATGACCGCGTATTCAGTCATTGTCCCAGAGTCGGACACATTTCCTCCTATAAAACCCTCATTATTCGGCTTACACATTGACAAGTATGTATCACAAGGGATAGAGAGTATATTTACGCTTCTGTCCATTCCTTCGTCTCTTGTCGCCCTGGTATCCGATCCATAACAATGATGTTGATGAAGGTTAACCTCATTTCGCGGTCAAATAGTGTTCGTATTATAACCTGTTGACCAGTGAGGCATTCTGAAGATATTTTGCAGAAAGTTTTTTTGTGACATGGTTATGTTTAGCTCATTTCAGGCTTCTGTATTAAAATAAATATTATTTATCGTAGCAGAATAAAAATGATTGTCAACGTGAAATATATCAGCCAGATGCCAAAAAATGCTTCGACGACATCAGCCTGAGTATCTGATGAAAGACTCAACATGAAACCTGTTTCATAGCATTACAAAAACAAGTTTGCAAGTATGCGATACGAGGTGCATAGTTAGTACCCATAGTGAAATCAACAATTTGTCTATAAACAGTAGTGGCATACCTGCCGAAAAAAACATCTCGTAGGAATATTAGTTATTATTATAACTTCCTGGCAATTCCACATAGTGTAATTGTCTGAAGTCAAATTCCAAAAGTGGGTATTATTCGACTCGGCGTCTTTACAACTGAAGGCATAGTTTATAAATTGGGCTACATGTTTTGTTTCTAGAATTAGTTTGTATTTTAAAAGATATGTGAGCACAAGGCTAATATCCGGTATTGGATGTTTGCCTTGGTTGTCTCTAATTTGCTCACGCCAAACTATCGTGTCATCTTCGAACCATAATGTGTAATACATGCTCCAACCATCGATTCCAATTCCTTCAAGTACCTATATTAGATTTCATAACGACGCTTCAAAAAGTACAGGTGTATATTATTTTATATTGCGAATTAATGCTGCCTATTTGCTGGGATTTCATATTTAAATCTCGTTTAATTGCGACGAACTAGGGTATGAGTGAAGTTTGGTGCACCCTACAAACCGAGCTAAAACCTCACCAGCGGCCCGTTTTGCCATTGACCGTTCCAACGCGGTAACCCTACTGTCAATATTTTTGTGTTTGTGGTGTAATATACCTTGCTTTTATTAATTCTTGTAATTGCTGTTTGTTATCATGCGTGTTTTTCGTTGATTGTGGTCCATGAATGATATGTATACGTACTTGTATATGTTTTGTTCTGCAAAAATAAACTTTGTATGTGTGGCGGCAGTAAAACGTCTCCCCGCGCTTGCAATCAGTACTGTTATTCATTCGATCTTTGGAGATCGCTGAGCCCGATACTTATAGTTAGTTATCGGTGGTACATTTTCAATTTCTTTTGTTTTCTTACTTAATTTTTGATTCGGTGGTTCCACTACTCCGGCCGATAAAAGGCTCTGGGTATTGTTTAACCACTCATAGGATATGTTGTCTGCTTTTTATACGCAGGCTTCATAACCGCTGCTCCCAACTAAATTCCATTATGTTTATTTCGCTCTTCGGGGCATTTCATTTTATTAGATACTGGGACCATACGCCGTACGACATGGGGAATACATTAAAGAAGGATGACTCCATGTCCACCGCCATATGCATGCTATCTTCGGGATGGTTAAAATTTTGTGCTGTTGATTTTATGAATATTGAGTTCTGCTCAACCCGGGGCTAGAGGGCGTGAGCGGTAGCTAGCATATTTCACTACCACTCATGAACAGTCTCAATCAAACCGAGACTGCAATATTTCGTATGTGTCGTGCTCGGCCGTTTCCAAAGGTCCATTATCATACTCTTTTTTTGTAAACTATTAATATCAATATTCACTTGACTCCTTTTCCTATATCACAAATCGTAAATGCATTGCAGTCAAAGTCGTCTATTGTCTGCGAAAATATGTAAAACTATATGTTTTACAGACATTCTCTTTTCTTGATCTCTTTTCATCAAATATACACATGACTGAGTAAGTATGACAAATGCCTGCACGCTTAAAGTTATGCACGACGCTCTTGAATTATTTATAGAATGTGTTACGTTACTTTGCACTTTTCTTTAATACTGTTGAGTGAACAGAATATAATAGAATATACAGAATTATTTAGCATACATTGAAATAAGCACCTGGATTTATTCAGTATCATTTTCATTTTAACCTTACTTGCATATGATTTAATAAATGGTAATGAAAATACCTGCTTCTTTCTTATCCTTCCATACGTTAAAATATAATATCCCTCGTAGAAGAAGGCAAAAACAATGTGTTTGCAATATTCAAATAATTATAAGTAATGAACTGCACAAGTGAGAGTTTTGAAAACAAATACGTGTCATATGTCTCTTTAAAACGCATATAATGCTTCTGTGGATAACTATGAAATTAGCACACCATCTGCAATGTCATTGTCACATAAGGCTTTTTGACTGAACACAATAGTATCATCGGCGAATCCGCCGAACTCTGTATTGAATGATAAAAGGCATGGACGTACGTTTATAGCATCAATTGCACGATCTATGCTATAATATATAAACAAAGAATGTGAATTACTGCTCCATCATTGATATGCGTACTCCAGAAGTGTGAACTACTTCTCTTAGACATGGTTTACCATGTCCGGCTTTTCCTGTTGTTCTGTCCATCTTAGGATGTTTTTGATTGAATAGCGCAAATCATTTAATATGTTGATTTCATGTATAATGTTCCACATTTCGAGATACATTTTCAGTGATTAACATTCACGATGTATGCATGACCTTTGCTTTTGGTTCGCCACTGTCAGTGACCTTATACCATGTTTTATAATTGCACGATAGTGTCTTTCCATCATGCAATAAATAAACAAGGATGAGCAATATGACTCCTGTAGACATTCTACTGGTATAGGTCTTCCTGTCGTGTTTGCATATCCGTTGCCAGAATATAGACAGCCGGTGGGTAAATAAGAGCCAAAGTTCACGTACCTACAAAAACAGTACAGTGCAAGTGTACATGGAATCTATGTTAATCACGTTTACTCTTACCAAACATACTTTTGAAATAACTGTTGTTGTTTAAGCCTTTTCAAATATTTCCAAACATGTGTCCAACACATGTATTTGAAAAGTCGCATGCCAATTGATATATACTATACACATTGTATGTACTTACTACATATATTAACATTTGTTCAAACCGTATTTTTATGTTAACTATATCTTCCAAAACAAATGTGTTTCCGCTTTGACAATGCGTATACGAATAAAGACTGTAATGTGCAAGGTCAAATAAAAAACAATGCATTCTTCGTATATAATCAGATCATTTGTAAGACACACTTATAGGCTTATGTGCACATCATTGTTTGCGCTCCCTAATCAGCGGACGTATTTATATTTAACGATCTTACGATACATGACACCATTTTTGATTTGTCTGTCGCTGACACATGTACACTTTGTTACTAAATTTAGAGGTCTTTTCCGAAACAGGTAATACAAAAATGGCGTCAGGAGACAGTTCCATAATCATCGTTGGAAATCAGTTTTAACTTTATCGCTACAGTAGAAAGTTTAATTATATTGAATTAATACCATTTCAAAGGCTACACTGGAATACATGTTATTAGATACAAGTGAAGTTTTCGTGTGTTGTGAAACAGGATCTGGAAAATGAAGTACCATGTCGAAAGACCATGTGTTGACATTTATCGGAATGGATAATAAATACGTGTATTCGAGTCCAAAGGCATTGGTGTCCTGCGCAGTTTGGAGATATATGCTGTTGTCTACACAAGCAGAATGTTGTATGCATAGCCTTTGATGCAGTACACATCCGTTACTTGGTAATGTCATAAACTATTTGTATTTCCTCTACTGATATTATACATGTAATGAGTCTCACTGACACTGTTCGCACCATTCGTCCTTAGCCTTTTCAATTGAGTACATGTGCAAGGCCCTAGTTGGAGAGGGGTGTAATTGTGTGAAACATTGTCGCCTATTTTCAGTTTATCAATATGTTCAGTTTATCTAATTAAAGAAAGTTAGCAGAGTGTCACAGTTTCCTTGTAATTGTAATCAAAGACATTTTCACTGGTGTCACCATCCCCTTGCATAGAAGTGTATCAGTATAGAGATGATTTAACTGCCGGGACTGATTATAGGCAAATCCTTCACGAGATGGTAGACGTCTTGTCTTTTTACGACCAAGAGTATGCAAGTGAGTGAAAAAATACAACACGCCTACCATCGATTGAGGGAGTTTCTATATAATCGAACTAAGCATTTATCTGTTTATTACATTTTAAATTATCAGTTTATGTATGATTTTAACCGCCATTGTTCGCTTTATTGAACTTAATCGGAGGATGACGTCAACATCAGCAGTATTTGATTGACGTCTTGTAGGCATTCCATGTGATAACTGCGAAATCTTAACACCCACGCTTAAGAAATTTCATAGGTACATTTGCGTCTCCGTGGCCGAATGGTTAACAACGTTCCGCTGTAAACCTTTGCCTCTCACAGTTGCGGGTTCGAATCTCACTGGGAGCTTTTGTAAGTGAGGAAGTGTCGATTCTTACGGATGGCGGGAGGTGTACAGTACTGGTTCTACCAAGGAAATACCTCCACCACAAAAATATCGACAGTCATATATAACCTTACATTTGTTGAAAATGACGTAAAAACACCATACAAACAAAAGACTTAAGGTCCCAGTTATATTTGTGTTCGGGAATAAGTTATTAATATTTATTTATTTTTTAATTATGATTATGAATATTCTTTCACTGGGAAATTCCAATCTTTCGCTCACAGAAATGTAATTAATTGAGGTTATTATGTGCCACCGTCCTCTTGCACATATATTGCATTTATTATAAAAGAACACGACATTCAAGCACTCTTAAGTCCAGACTCAATTAACATATCGGCAGTACTTAGATATCTCCGCCCTATTGTTGATGTCGGAGTATATTGACAATAGGTTATATTATAATATAGTTGCACATGCTTTATTATACTGTTGCACATGCTACTGTTTGTCGGAGGTATAGTATTGGTTTGATTGGTTAAAATGGATAAATGAGTGCACACTGGCAACATGTTAATTGTGCCTATACCGGTGTGGATGTCCTATCTGTATAAACTTGTAATTATTATCATGATTGTAAAAGAAAGAGTCCTTATAGAACACATTACTGACATCCCTCTGGGAGATTTTGCGGGAGTTCTCAGTGAATACCACATCTGGTCCAATTCAATCTGTTTTAACTGGGAATCCCATTTTATACATTTAAATAGGAATGGGATCCCACGTATCTGGGATGTGTGATTACCATTAGACTGGGATTCCCAGTTAATCCCACTGGGAGAATTTTCTGGGTTTCCCAGTTTAAACCACTTGGACAGTGATTCACGCTTAAAATTCCTAGTTTAACTAGGATCCCATATATTCTTCATCGGAATCCCATTTAACTGGGATATTGTGCTGAGATCGACAGAAATCCACTTGATCCTGATTTATTTACTAAAATAGTTTAAATTGTGATTTTCAGAATAATTTTCCAAATTATACTGGGATATCTTATGATATTCAAATGCAAACCTGTGTGGCAGGATATGCCAGGTATCGGTTGAAATGCCAGAGCTTTTTTTTGAACATTTAAAGGACTTCTCTTTATTTTTGTTTTCGGGAACGCGTCACAAATCAGCACCAATATCAGGTATATATATTGTTAATTTGTTTAATTATATTAATGTAAATCGGTCTAAACTGAAAACATAACAATGAGATACATTAATGTATAATAGACAGAACTCTATGTTTTGTAAAACGCTTCACCAGTGTCAAAGTACTTTCTTAAAACAAAAGATCATAGCTATCTATCCTACCCAAAAGTTGTTTAAGGTCTCACAACACACTTCGTTTTTACTGTGTTGGCCATAGGCAGTAAATTCCAATTTTCCATTCTGAATCAAGCATTTACAGTCTAAAAGTATTTTTTTGGGAAAATACAGTTACTGCTGCTCATAAAAATCCACAAAATCTGGTACATAGGCCATTTTTTTTTTTTTTTAATGTGAGTGGTGGCAGTCAAGGTACTCTTTTCGGCTTTCACTAAACAGTTTGCACCTAAATTCATACGCATTTTGAGCACCCACAAATGTGTCACATTTTGCTGTCAGTGTCGTCTAATCGCTGTTCATCCAATCTCACACTATTGTTTTCTCACCTGCAACAAGAAAAGAAAATATCCATGGGCAATTATTAAAATATCTCAAACCGAAGAACACACCCCTACTTTTTATGGTGTAAGAATCATCCTACAGTCACATGCAAGGGAGCTAAGTGCATAGTGAGACCTTCAAGGGGGGCTCATGTGTGTGCATGTCTTCAAAATCATACCCGCAACAACTATAGGTGAGTACCTAAAAAAAAAAAAAGTTTATAGATACTTTTGTCATAGATTACATGAGTTTACGGCTCAAAATGCAACATGCATCAATTTGCTTCGTGCCATATTCATGGAGCGAAAAAATCAGGAATTTTAATCTGAATCAAGAGTAGAAATTATTCAGTAACTTTTGTATTCTAAGAGATTGTGTTCTTAAATTCTGTAGGATTTGTGTTGGATATGTGTTTAATATAAAAAAAGTGTGATGTTTGTCTTTCAGGCAGTGTTTCTTAATTTATTATTGTTCACCTATGCCCATATATGATTTATTTTTTATTGTTTTATTTTTGTTTTATTAAATGATGCTTTCTGAAACAGAAGTAGTGGTTAGACTTATTTTCTAGTCAAAAATAGTTTATTATATTACCTGTCCTACGATGTCATTAAAGGCCATTCAAGTTGATGTCATCACAGGCATGGCTCCAATAAAACAAGCCCTCTCTTCTACTCTCAAATTGGCATCTTCTACCAGCTTCCTGTATAAAAAGATGAAATGGCTTTTACTTAGCACATGATTACAATATTGATAATAGTGTTACTAAATATTACTATTTTAAAACCTAGCCATTTTATAAAACAAAATGTAGGGAAAAAATCAGAAAATATATCCAACAGTGATTTAAAAGGGGAACAATTTCATAAAACCAGCAGGGGAGTTAACTAGGAAACACTAAATGACACCACAACTTGCTAAAAGCAGAAAAACAACCGAAAACCACCGGCATGCAAATTAGTTTTAAAGAAATTATCCCAATACAGATAACGCTACCAAATGTACATGAACAGCGCTTAGCTTAAAAATCTATGAAATTATAACAATCGGTATATTTCATAAAATGTCTGTCAATTCCATGTTATATCGAAACTGTTAATTAATCGCATTGAACCGCATTGCATGCACTTCATACATAGTTGTTGAATTCATCTAAAATTACAGTCAGTCAGTCAGAGTCAGTCACAGAGTCAGTCACAGTCAGTCACAGTCGGTCAGTCAGTCAGTCAGTCAGTAAATGAAAATCAGTGATCAACTGCTTGCGACCGACTGCAGTGTTTCTCCAGACGACACTGTACACCTACTCAAAGCAGTGAAAATTGAATGCAGACCATTCAGATTAGAGCGAAAAAGATAGCAGCATATTACTATACGTAATGCATCACAACACGTAACATGCCAAAAATAAATTCAGTACAGATCTGCGGGAAAAAAATCTAGGCGACACAGGCAATCTTTACCGTGAATAATGATAGAACCAGAATTTAATGTTTTGTTATGACGCGAAATTCACTTGAATTTCAATGATGTAATTCGCGTACATTTCTTTTATTCAAACATATATTAGCACAGCTTTATTTCTTAGTGCAAAATAACATTTATAATCAGAATTCAGAACCGAAAACACTTTTAACGCCATTTTTTAATTTACGTAAAAAGAGACGATGAAGAATGTAACAGTACATTTAAGTTTTGTCTGGATTTTTTTTCCTACATATAAACAGACACACAATATATTAGATGTTTTTTATTCGACAAGACGCGAAATTTGTATGAAATGCGCATGAAAAAATATCACGAGAGAACAAATTGCCTGCGTACAAATGGAATACAAGAAATGAGATGAATACGCTAAAAGCTGGAACGCCTCATTCAGCTAACACCAAGCATGAAACAATTTTGTGTCTCGACAAATGTGCAACTGCAAACGACAAATCTTCCCAAAAGACACAGCGGTTCGAAAAAGGTTGTCACCAACTTCAAAGCAAACAAGGAAGAGCGACTAAGTTAATAAACATATTTGATGAATATTCTCGACAAATAAGACACACCGAACAGCGGTTTTGAAATTTGTTGCACTGCATAAGTGGGTGGGGTATTTTTCTAATATTGTCAATAGCTGAAAAAAATAATTTGCTTTACAAACACATACCTGTTAGATGTCATATGAAGCTGCTTTCCGTGAACATGTCCCTGGCATAGTGTCTGTATATTGTATCCATTTGAACCCAACAGAGACGAGAACTAAACTTCCAGAAACAATTTATCGACTCGCAAGCACAAACTTTTTTTGGCAAATACAATCGAATATCCATCTTTCGCGGAATAGTTGATACTGTATGTACATGTGTATGCACTGAAATATGCACTGACAACATATATATTGCGTTTCATCAGGATGTTTCATCGCCTGGAATCCATATCGACATTACGGAAATGGTTTGGGAGTTCACTACAAACAGCATACACAAAATAATCCATGTTGATCAAAGTATGGTCCATTTCCATATGCAAAATCACTAATTTATTGCCAAATCCAACTAAAGTTCATTGCAATTCATCATAAAATGTTCATTTCAACTTTTTCACACAGTAGAAAACATCAAACTCAGAAATGTTGATCTGTGTCAATGAAAGCTGTACTGAAAGCGTCTGGCTGATTGTTTCTGTTAAGGTCTCACAACACACTTCTATTTTACTGTGTTGGCCATAGGCAGTAAAGTCCAATTTTCCATTCTGAATCAAGCATTTACAGTCTAAAAGTATTTTTTTGGGAAAATACAGTTACTGCTGCTCATAAAAATCCACAAAATCTGGTACATAGCCCAGTTTTTTTTTTTTTAATGTGAGTGGTGGCAGTCAAGGTACTCTTTTCGGCTTTCACTAAACAGTTTGCACCTAAATTCATACGCATTTTGAGCACCCACAAATGTGTCACATTTTGCTGTCAGTGTCGTCTAATCGCTGTTCATCCAATCTCACACTATTGTTTTCTCACCTGCAACAAGAAAAGAAAATATCCATGGGCAATTATTAAAATATCTCAAACCGAAGAACACACCCCTACTTTTTATGGTGTAAGAATCATCCTACAGTGACATGCAAGGGAGCTAAGTGCATAGTGAGACCTTAAGGATGGCCTTAGCTTCGAAATGAATTAATAACAAGGAACACGTTCAGAGCAAACATCATTTATAAGAAACAACCATTTTGACTAAATGGATATAAAGGTAAAACAAACAATACTGTATGACCTTTGTTCTGAATATACGACACATGCTTAGGACAAATATGGAATAAAACCATACATACAAATATAAAAATCGTGAAAAAAATGGAGTACTTGTTTTAAAGTAGCTATCCGACAGCAAGGGTTAAATTTTACAACATGTGTACACAGTTTTAACTTACATATACATATTTTGAGAATCCAATGTAAACGGCGTTAACCAGCTGGCCAAATCCCACGGTCGAGCGTCGAATTAAGAACTTTACCAAATCATAATTCATTTTCCGCATATTCAGTCATGGGTTTTTAAGAACCCAACTGGCCGTTAATAAACCTATACTTTTAATCTGCGCACATTAATTAGTATGTGTCCTGAACACCTGGATAGACTTTTGATAAACATTTTTGTTGTGTAATTTTGTAATTATTTGGTGGGTTTGTTCTATTAAGTTAATGAGTAATTTTCCTTATGTTTCAGGATTTCATTACTGGATAGGTAGCTAGTTGTTTCTTTTCGGCAAGGACAATCAACACCTTAAGAAATTAAATAAAAATATTTTTAGTGGGTAGGTAGGGAAACATCAAACCAACACCTTTTTTATGGTAGGCCCTATCTATCTACAGCAGCTCTGCATGCATCGGTCACTAGTGATTACAGATCACAGTTTGAGTGTACCGAGAATTGATTTGACCTTACATGTGACATCATTTTCGATAAAGTTTAAAGGGACACACAGCAATCTGAAGTTGTAATCAAGCATTAACATCATTGTCTCGATTTATTGATCAAATATTATATCATAATAAAACAAAATGACATTTTAACTTTCACCGGCTTGTATATTATTAAATTAAATTTTGAGTTTTCATTTAACATTTTTCCCTTCTTATACTACCAAAGGTTAACGCATATTATTGGTGCAATATAGTCAAGAGCTAATTGCATGAAACATCAGTATTCCTTTTAATGTAATTGTTCTTGTAATCTTCTTGTAATTAATAATTAAACAAATGCATGGTATGCAGAAAAAATTGCCATGTGTCCCTTTAACATCGGGAAATTCTTCCAACTATGTTAGAATTGATTGTTAAGGATGGCGAGAGGTATTCAGTACTGGTTCTACCGAAAAATAAGTGGATGGTTTGCCTCGAAAAAAAAAATTGACGGTAAAATAATAGTAGTACATAGCCGAAAATGTGCTGGAAAATGACGCGAAACACCAAACTAACAATTATTTAAATTCGCAACAGTTCTACCATTTAGAATTGAGGACTATTACGTAAACATTTATTTGGTATGCAATATGTTTAAATTAAAATTAATTTTGGCTAGTTTTTGTACACTCGGTTTGTGCTGTTGGGATCATCTCTATAGTGTAAAGAAGCATGCTTTTCTTTCGAGTAAATAGATCCGGGTTCAAATCCTGGCAGAGCCCACTTGCACACTTATTGAGCAGTACCTTTTTTTGAAAAAAAGAAGGGACATTTTGTTTGCAAACAACTAGAACTTTAAATAAATAATATCATTAATCTGCATCATCACATGTTTCTAGTCGTATTATTGCATATATTAAATAACATATGATAGAAAGGGAATACAGCGACACAGCTAAATACTATTTATTATTGAGGTGTCTCAAAAACTTGGAAAAGGGTGACAGACTTATCAAAATCGGATGATAAACAAGGAAGATATGATCGTTTTTATGGTCATATGGAACTATGACATCATAGTTTTCAAAATGGCAGCTACCATATACATTTTAGAACAACCTTCAAATGGTCATATCTTTTTTGCTTATCTTCCGATTTTTTCACCTTTTTACAAGCTTTTCAGAACTCAAAATAAAAGATCTCGTTTGGTTGTGTCGCTACATTCCCTTTAAATAACATATGGCCGTCGGAACTGACATTAGGTTTCATCTGTACCTCTGACATTATGATTAGAGGTATCATTAGCATAAAAAAGATCAATGCATTTATATGTCAGATATATTAGAAGGACTAGCATGACGTTACATAGTTACATATACATGTAGTCATTACATATTCTTAAATATTGTAGTATAGCTAGTCGCTGACATTACACTTTTATGCTCCCCGCATTTTATGGGGAGCATATTAGTCGACGCTTTGTCCTTCCGCCCGTCCGTCCCAATTTTGTCAGGAGCATAATTTCAAAACTACTGATGAGACAACAATGAACCTGCACACAATGATAGGGGCTAACGAGAGGAAATACAGAGTGCAAGAACCGTAACTCTGCCTTCATTCAAATTAGAGTTATTGCCCTTTGTAATTTATTACTTGTAATTCTTGTCTGGAGTATAAGTCAAAAACTACTAATGGAACTGCAAATTGAATTCTGCTGGTTGATACAAGACCATATGATAAGCTGAGGATACATTTCGGGGAGCATCCATCGAGATATTCTTGTTTGTTTCACAGTTGTAATTCATTTAATTGAAAATAGCACCTTTCAGAATGACCGGTATACTGTTATCTACCAGTTATCAGATGTTAGAGTATGGTAGAAAGATGTAAATTGGAAATGCTACTAAACAAATTGTAGCATGCCATGGCCTATGGAATTCGTTTTGGTGTAAATCGTTTAATTGACAATAACACCTGTCAGAATAAATGGAGTACTCTAACTACCAGTTATTGGAAGTTAGAGTATGGCAGACAGCTCGAATGGACATTCTACAAAACAAATAGAGTATGGTCTCATCTCGTTGGTTGGTTTAAATACCTTGATGGGCTATGCCCATCTCCATGTTTAAATCAACCAACTCGATAAGACCATACTCATTCTATAAGTTACCATGTGTGTACATGTGTAACGTTAAATAATGTCATACAAGTTTCAACCAAAATAGGAATACAAAGTCGAGGCGTTTGACTTTTTGTTATTCAAGTATATCACAAGTTACCCTTTATTTTAGTGAATAACTTGCACAAATAATGTCATATGATAAAAAGAATATTACATTTATGTTCTTTTGATGAAAACAAATATATGCAATCGATATATAAATGCAAAATCAGAGGTGCAATCTGTGTGTACCTTAATATAAGTTATTTGAATGTTAGGTTATTAAGAGTTACCCCAGGGAAAGGGGAATGATATATATTAGTCCGGGAACCTTTTCCAATTTTCAGTAACATATGGTTCTTGGAAGATCATAGGCTCCAATACACATTGTACTCCCACCACACCATATCTCATACACCACTGTAAATACCGCTGATTTCATTATGGCTATATGGCAATATGAAAGGTCAAAATAAATATTTCAATCCTTTAAATCAACCATCAGGACCTCATCAGAATACTGCGAGTGCTAAAGGCTGCAATTACGACAATATAGCCTAATAGGATAGAGACACGAAGAGACAGTGTTATAGTATATCTATATTTATTAGAGAAAATTAGAGAAATATATACCGAAGAAAAAAAGTTTAGAACGACTTTTTAGGGACATAGATAAACATATGCATATTGATATAATTATTTGAAGATATTAGAAATGCTAGGTTAGGATGTGATTTTTAAAATTTGTGTTAGTTTTGTTATTTTATTATTTTCTAATCGAAGTACCAGAATTACCTCAAATTATATTAAAAACAACGTATTCCACTATAGAACCGTATTGCTTTGAACATATTTACTGTTTGCATTCACAAGAATTGCACATTTTGTCATTGTTAACAAAAAGGTGAAATGTGTTCACAAACAATTGTTATTATTCTCAATCAAAACCATTCCAAATTTCGTAATTTTATATTTACCTACCTTTTCATTGAAATTAGAACGATTTTCGATAGCGTATACAAGTATGTTCCCATCATATGTGCTTTATTTTCATTAACGACTTTGACTTTGTAGCAATATTATTGGAAATATCTATATCACTATATCATTGACCACGAACTTACATGGCTTTGTTTATTTCGAATTATAGTGCCTGCACCACCACAACCATCTCCAAACTTTTAACTTCCTGTCTTTCTGCCGTTAAATATCAGGTTAAACAATATTGTGTTAAAACTTATGGAAACTCTGGGATTAATTTGTTTTGGTCTATTAAAAATTCAGGGGACGTTCTTGATAACATTTGCAATAAACGTCAAGTTGCATCTATAAGCACTTATGATATCTCCACACTATATTTAACTTTACCACATCACCTTATCAACGACAAGCATTTTGCTCTAATTCAAAAATCATTCGCTAGGAAAAATACTACATTTTTGGCCTGCAATAATATTAAAGCGTTCTTTACTAACGGCAGTTTAGACAATTACACTATGTGGACTTGCCAAGAAGTTTGTGCAGCACTCATCTTCCTAGTAGATACTATTTTGTCAGGTATGGAACGACCGTTAATAGACTAATGTTGGTATCCCTATGGGTACGAACTGCGCACCCCTTGTCGCCGATTTGTTTGTTATTGCTATGGAAGACAGTTCATGTTGAGTCTTTCACCAGATGCCCATGCAGATGTTATTGAAGCCTTTAATGCCATCTCTCGGTATCTGGATGACATATTGAACATTGACAATCCTTTCTTTTCTACTAAGGTTAATAATATATACCCTAAAGAACTTCAACTAAACAAAGCTAATATTTCCGATACTAACACTTCTTTTCTCGATCTACATCTCTCCATTTAAAATGGTGAAATAATTAGCAAAATTTATGACAAGAGAGATGATTTTAATTTTGATATTGTTAATTATCCCCATTTAGATGGGGATGTTCCCCGAGCAACTTCTTATGGGTCTATGTGTCTCAACTTATTCGTTTATTTAGAGCATGTACTCGAGTTGAGGACTTTAATATTCGTAACCTTTATATAATAATCAAGCTACTCCATCAGGGATACCGTTGCCATAAACTTCGTAAAACCTTGCAAAATGTTATTATCGTAACCCTGATCTTATTTTCAAATATAAAGTAATTTAAGAACTCTTCCGCGACAATGACTTTCACAACCTGACTTCTATAGTGACGTGATTTACAAACTTCGTCAGATCCTTGGTCATGATTACTTTCATACTATCATTGTTAAACTTGTTAAAAGGTTTATCGAAAGATGTTATGACCCTATCATTTTGCAACGAATTGCATGCTTGGTGGTGGACCCATTTTCACAGTTCGCCACTTTTCTTTCCTATATTATTGTGCGATGACCGAACAGGCTGTGTACCCTATGATGACGTCTACATAAAGCCCAAAATGACGGTGACTTTTGATATTTGTCTGCAATCTTGTCTTGTCGTGCCCTGAATGGTTTGTTCTCTTGTTGCTCTGGCTTCTGCCAAGTCATTGAGTACCTTCTTTGTGGCTTTCTAGGCTATCGTTTGTTAGTATATATATATATACACGGGCATCTTTATTTGTGTTTTACTTATATTGCCTATTAAGGCTGCCATGTTGGTTAGATAATAGTTCATGGAGCGGATTTCTTTATTTATGCTCTCCCGTTTTATTGGGATGACAGTAGGGTAAGAGTGAGGTTTGGTGCACCCTAGAATATGGTTTAAACCTCCAGCGGCATATCTTGCCACTGACCGTTCCAAGGCTGTAGCCCTATTGTCAACCCTTGTGTGTTTGTGATGTCTTATTATGCCCTTTGTTCATTTTTTTTTATATGTTTCTTTGTTTCTGTGTGTGTTTGTGGTTGACAGTCGTCCTTGAATGATACTTTTCCTGTTCGATTTTTATATCTATATTTGTATCTCGTCTATGGAAATTGAGTTTACTCAGTATATGTAAAAGGGATTATCAACGCGAAATGGCACTTCACTTCTATTCGTTTGATCATTCGATTGCGGACGAAATCGGTATTAGTCACAAACGAAAAATAAATTATTTATAGAATGTTGGCGACGTATGTGTGTTACCTTCTTCAGTTTGATATATTTAAAAATATTGAAAGTATGTAAAGAGAGAGTGTATACTGTTTAAGCACTGCAATCATGGAATTATAACACGAACCGTGCTAAATGTCATACACTGAATACCTGAAAGGATTATGCGGATGTGGAAAGTTCCTATAGTGCTGGCGCTGCCGCATATAGAGTTATATCGAGTGCCTTTGTAGCACTTATTTTTCACACTTGCCACTCATGTAATCTTAATTGACTTATTTCCGACTCTACAAAATAGTTAAAGACGTCATTTCACTTGCTATTCTTTGATTGTTTTGATTATTTCGACAGCATATGAAACACGTATGAATAACTATCGCTACCTAATAATCACAATTAGCAATGCAATATCTAGAATATTGTAAATTAGCGAAACGTTTACGGAACTACTATCTTATAGAAAACATTTCAGATAATCCAGTATGCAGTTTTATGCTGGCGTTGGTTTGTTTGAAGTTTGTCTTAAATTGTTACTTGGCGTTCCTTTAACTGTTTGTACTCTAGTTGCTCTGGCTTTTTGTAAGGCATCGAGTACATTGTGGCTTTCTAGGATTTGGGTTTTATATTGATGAGTCACTTTATTACACTGTCCTGTTTTAATGGTGTGACAGTAGGGTAAGTGTGAGGTCTGGTGCACCCTAGAACCGGTTCAAAGCCCCAGTGGCCTTTGTTGCCACTGTCCGTTCCCAGGCGGTAGCTGTAGCCCTATTGTCAACCCTTTTGTGTCTGTGATGTCGTTTGCTTTTTTTATTACTTTTGCCTTCTCGTTTGTCTGTTTGCGTGTTTGTTTTTGTGTTTTGTGGTTGACTGTCGTCCTTAAATGCTGCTTTCCCTGTCCGATATTTTTATCTGACTCTTATTAAAGACAAGTTAATTTCTCTTATTCAAAAAACATTCGCTAGAGAAAATATTACGTTTTTGGAATTTTAATAATATAAAAGCTTTTTTTTTATTAACGGCAGTTTAGACAATTATACTATGTGGACTTGCTATGAAGTTTATGTAGCACTCATATATTAGATAATATTTTCGTCAGGTATGGAACCACGGTTTATAGTCAAAGTGTTGGTATCCCTACGGGTACGAACTGTGCACCACTTGTCGCAGATTTGTTTTTAATTTGCTATGAAAGGGATTTCATGTTGAGTATTTCATCAGATACCCAGGCAGATGTTACTGAAGCCTTTAATGACACCGCTCGGTATCTGGATGACATATTGAACATTGACAACCCTTTCTTTCAAACTATGGTTAATTATATTTATCCTAAAGAACTTTAGCTTAACAAAGCTAATATATCTGATAATAACGCTTCTTTTCTTGATTTAGATCTCTCGATTGAAAATGGTAACATAATTAGCAAAATCTATGACAAGACAGATGATTTTAATTTTGACATTGTTAATTATCCCCACTTGGATGGGGATGTTCCCCGAGCAACTTCTTATGGGGTGTATGTGTCTCAACTTATTCGTTTTTCTAGAGCTTGTACTCGAGTTGAGGAATTTAATATTCGTTATTTTTGTATAACTAAAAAGTTACTCAATCGGGGTTACCGTTACCATAAACTTCGTAAAACCTTTGCAAAATGTTATTATTGTAACGCTTATCTTCTTTCCAAATATAAAAATAATTAAGGACTCTTCTGCGACAAGGACCATCACAACCTGACTTCTATGGTGATGTGATTTATAAACTTCGTGAGATTCTTGGTCATGATCACTTTCATACTATCTTTGTTAAACTTGTTAAAAAGTTGATCAAAAGAGGTTATGACCCTATCATTTAGCAACGTACTGCATGCTTGGTGGTGGACCCTTTTACAGTTCGCCACTATGCTTTCCTCATTAATTGTACGATGACCGGACAGGCTTTGGACCCTATGATGACGCCTACCTTAAGCCCATTGCGAAGGTGGCGTTTGATTTTTGTCTATGATCTTTCTTTTCGTTCCCTTAATGATGTATTCTCTTACTGCTCTGGCTTCTGCCAAGTCATTGAGTACCTTCATTGTAGCTTTCTAGGCTATTGTTGTTTTGTATTATATTTACATGAGCATATTTGTGTTTTACTTATATTGCCTATTGATGCTGCCTTGTTGGTTAGAGATTAGATCATGGCGGGGATTTCTTTATTTACACTGTCCTGTTTTAATGGGTTGACAGTAGGGTAAGTGTGGGGTTTGGTGCACCCTAAAACCGGTTTAAACCCTCAGTGGCCAACTTTGCCACTGACCGTTTCAAGGCGGTAGCCCTATTGTCAACCCTTTTGTGTTTGTGATGTCGTTTGCATTTATTATTGCTTTTGCCTTCTTGTTTGTCTGTTTGCGTGTTTGTTTCTGTGTTTTGTGGTTGACTGTCCTCCTTGAATGCTACTTTCCCTGTCCGATCTTGTTATATATATATATTTTTTGTTATTTGTTGTTATACTTATATTGCCTATTAATGCTGCCTGGTTTGTTAGAGAATACAGCCTGGCGGGGATATCTTTATTTACACTGTCCAGTTTCTTTGGGATGGCAATAAAGTAAGAGTGAAATGTGATGCACTCTAGAAACTAGTTTAAACCCCACGGTGGCCTTTATAAACATTGACCGTTCCAAGGCGGTACCACTATTGTCCACCCTTTAATGTTTGGGATGTCATGTCTTGCCTGTTATGACTCTTTGCATGTATTGTTTGTTTCTGTGCGTGTGTTTGGTTGGCTGTTGTCCTTGAATGCTACATTTACTGTTCACTTTAACAGTGATGTGCAGAAATTAATCGATGGATCATTATTAGTAAGATCGTGCTACTCAATAGTTTAATATTTTAAGATAATGGCCTGAGCTGTTTGATCATATAAAACATACTTAATATTTGAACATACGTTTCTTTGTAATGATCTCCGTTAGAGAAATGCGGCTGTGGTAAAATTAGTATTTTCGTTTTCTGTTCGGAAAACAGCTAACCCATGTTTGTTGCAAAAATAAATTTCCGAACTAGTTTTATCGTGGAAATGATATTTGATTGCTTTCCATGGTGTATTGTATGACGTTTAAAGATACGTTTATTTGTTCTTTCTATTTATTAATGATCTGGTGTAAACGTATCTAAAAGTACTCTTCATCAAGACGCTCAGCAAACTTCAGGGATATCACTGATGGAAACTATAAACAATCGCATCAGAGCAAAAAAGCTGATGCAGAAATACAGAATCCTTATTGAAAAATCACTTAATAGAACAAACAACAATTGTATGAGCAAATACAACATCGCCTGTATAAAGCAATCGGTCATCAAAATGCCAACACTAGGATAAAATGTGTTAATATTACATCCGATTAACGAGAAAGACGGGTTTACATCCGCATTAAAAGATAGTATACGCTCGTACTTTGAAAGTACCTTGCCCGTGTAAAATACTGCGGGAGTGCGTTTTAAGTGCGTTTTTAAAAATCTGAGATATGACCCCACTTGGAATTGAACCTGGGACCTTGGACGTGTTGCAAATATGCTGAAAACTCGGCCACCGCAATTCTGTGTTAAAAAAAAAGTGTAGATACAATCAGGGTTTATATATTCTATAAAGCCTGATACAATATGCGATGTTCATAAACGTCCAATGCCTTGCAAAATTTTCTAGTATGAGCTACCGACTCAAACATATGACATAAGTCTAACGTTCGCACCGCATGCGGCCGGATCATACTAATTACTTGATAAAAAGGGTACTAGTATCCCAATTCAATATTTGTATATTTCTCAAAGGAAAGTATTTATAGCAAATAACATCTGAATATCGTGTTGCTGAAATCAACAAGACAATATAACAATATACTTCCCGTGTCGTTTATTTTTTTAAACGTTATAAATAACTCGGCATATGCCGCAAACATCAAATCTTGCTGCTCCTTACCCAAATCATTGCCCAAATCTACCCAAAGCAATAACTTTGCTACACACAGCAACTAAACTATACAAATCCCTAGGCTTCGTAGACACAATAAGCGTTAACATAACATTCTAGACAATATAAATGTAATATATACCCTAATCTACAGACATTAATGATTAATATCGTTTAGAATGCGTAATAAACATATTAAACAGATTGGCATTATATATCTTATAAATGCAATAAGGACCCAATATCATAGTCACCCGCATCGATGCTTAATAGGCATACTAAACACAACATAATATAATTCCAGTTCGTATAAATGCAAGACAGCACCAAATATATAGAAACCAATCTTCTAGAATATTACTGACGTTTTATTGATTCATTTAAAAATATCGTGGCTACAACTGCATGAGTGTGCATATGAAGAAGACGGGGATAACACTAATTCCTTCATTGCTACATATGTATTCATGCATGTGTGGGCGTGCGTGCGTGTGTGTGCGCGCAATGGCGTAGGTGGGATGTTGAGTGGCTAGTAGGTGGGCGTGCGATAACGTCGCTTTGATCAAATGCTCCGTAATACGAGTATTACGATGGTTTCTACTTGGAGCAGTGAGCTGAGCTGTATGCTTAACTTTATTCTGCTGCCACACTGGAATACTACGCCGTGAAATGTTACCAAACACGGTTACATTATTCTGACACCGACCCGACCATATAGCACTACTATTTATATGCTGAACCTTCTGTCTGTCTGTCTGTCTGTCTGTCTGTATGCTGTCTGTCTGTCTGTCTGTCTGTCTGCCCTGCCCTGCCCTGCCCTGCCCTGCCCTGCCCTGCCCTGTCTGTCTGTCTGTCTGTCTGTCTGTCTGCCTTGACCTGCCCTGTCTGTCTGTCTGTCTGTCTGTCTGTCTGTCTGCCCTGACCTGCCCTGCCCTGCCCTGCCCTGCCCTGCCCTGCCCTGTCTGTCTGTCTGCCTGCCTGCCTGCCTGCCGCCCCGCCCCGCCCCGCCCCGCCCCTATCGGTCATTGAACAAAATCAGCTAAAATAGGGGTACATGAAATATACATGCTATCTAGTCTCAGTAGATGTACTGACATAATATATACATATATTCCTAAATATTCGCAAAGTAGAACTAATTCAGCGGCCCCTTTTGCAATTGACCGATGAAAGGCAGTAGCCTATTGTCAACCATTTAGTATGTGTGATGCTTTTGGTTTGTTGTTGTTGTTTTTTGTTGTTAAACATAACGCTAAGCATTGTCTTACGTAGATGTTGTTTTAAATATTTTTGATTGGCGCCAGGTTATGAATTTTGCAAACCCTATTCGGCATTTGCATTTTCTTCTGTTACAAACTGAAGGATACTACTGCCGTAACTTGCAAATAAATGGTCCACAAACTACCATAAACGTTTGTGCAGTATACGGTGACCACTTGTGGTTTCATGTTTACGGTCCATACCTTACTTGATTGACCCGATTTGGGAGTGGCTAATTCGGTTATCACTCTGATGAATTTGAAGTCAAGAACTGACTGCAGCGCGATATATAAACACCTCGGTAATGTATACAATAATTGTATCAATATACACGTATCGCCCGGTGCGATTACCACGTCTAGTGCAATACCATCCTGCTCAGTAACTGAAACAATGGCTGAAGCATGATGTACATGTACTAACCTAAGTTTAATATTTTTATAAATCCGCTTAATTTCCCCAATTGGAGTCTTTAACGACACCTCTCAGTATTTGGATGACATATTGAACATTGGCAATCCTTTATTTTTTACTAGGTTTAGTAATATCTAACCTAAGGAACTTCAAATCAACAAGCTAGCATTTGGGATACTGTCGCTTCTTTTCTTGATTTACATATCTCTTTTGACAATGGCGAAATAATTAGTAAATTATAGTCTTTTGGCTGTTACTTGTGATACGCAGGCTTCATAACCGCTGTTCCCAACCAAATTCCATTATGTTTATTTCGCTCTTCGGGGCATTTTATTTTATTAGATACTGGGACCATACGCCGTACGACATGGGGTAGTAGGGCACTCCATATCCACCGCCATATGCATGCCATCTTCTCGATGGTTAAAATTGTGTACTATTGATTTTATTAATATTGAGTTCTGCTCAACCCGGGTCTAGAGGGCGTGAGCGGTAGCTAGCATAATTTCACTACCGCTCATGAACAGTTTCAATCAAACCGAGACAGCAATATTTCGTATGTGTCGTGCTCGGCCGTTTCCATAGGTCCATTATCATACTTTTTTCTATGACAAGAGAGATGATTTTAATTATGATATTGTTAATAAGCCCCTCTTAGATGGGGTTATTCTCGAGCAACTTGTTATTGGGTGTATGTTTCTCAACTTATTCGTTTTTCTAGAGCATGTAGTCGAGTTGAGGTCTTTAATATGCGTAATCTGTGTATAACTATGAAGTTAATCCATCAGGGCTACCGTTACCATAAACTTCATAAAACCTTTGCAACATTGTATTATTGTAACTCTGATCTACTTTTAAAATATAAAGGTAATTTAAGAAACTTCTGCGACAAGGACTATCATAACCTGACTTCTACTGTGATGTTATTTACAAACTACGTTAGATCCTTGGTCATAATCACTTTCATACAATCTTTATTAAACTTGTTAAAACATTTATCAAAATAGATTCTGACCCTATCATTTTGCAACGTATAGCATGTTTAGTGGTTGAAGCATTTATATTTCACCACTAGGTTTTTATGCTTTTGTCTTTGATTGTGCGATGACAGGAAAGATCGTGGACCCTATGATGACATCTGGTGCTTGTCTTAAATATTGTCTTCGTATCTTTAATGGTTTGTTCTCTTGTATCTCTGGCTCTTGACGCTGTAATACTAAACAGTCGTATCCTGTTATGACGAATTTCTTCATTGATTGTGCAAAGTGGTCAGGAAATCCGTTAGACGCCTTCAATATCCGAAGTGTATAAATCACATCTCCATGGAATAACGGCTGTGATATTCCTTGCCTCAGAAATGTTTTAATGTAGCTGTTGTACTTTTCCAGCAGGTTTTCGTTGCGGCGATAGAACTTTGGGAAAACTCCAAGTAGTCTATGATAACGACAACTTGCTGAAGAAGTTTATTTGGTAACAACTTGATTTCTATAATTGAAATCCTTACAATCGTTACATGCCTTTGCAAAACGAATTAGCTGGGAGATATAAACCCCGTTTGATGTAGCACGATGTACGTCCCCATATAATTGTGGATAGTTAACGATGTCAAAGTTAGAGTAATCTCTCTGATCATCGATTTAGTATATATATAATAATCTGAAATCGAGAGATGCGAAGATCGAGAAATGCTGCTTTGGAATCCGAACTGTTTGCTTTATTCGACGTGAACTCTGGTGGAAAAATATTATTGACCATATGAGCAAAGAACGGATTATCACTATTGAGTATGTCATCCAGATACCGAGTTGCATTTTTATTTATAAAAAAAAGTATAAAAGTCGAACAAGAAAGAGTATGATAATGAACGGCCGAGCACGACACATACGAAATATTGCAGTATCGGTTTGATTGAGACTGTTCATGAGCGGTAGTGAAATATGTTAGCTACTGCTCACGCCCTCTAGCCCCGGGTTGAGCAGAACACAATATTCATAAAGTCAAGAGTACAGCATTTTAACCATCCCGAAGATGGCAATATTTGTATCTTTATTTCATCCCCTATATACAGCGGCGTATGGTCCAAGGATCTAATAAAAGTGTATGCCCCGAAGAGCGAAATAAAAAAGAATTGAATTGGGAGCAGCGGTTATGAAGCCTGCGTATCACAGGTAACAGCCAAAAGGCTAACTTAAAAAGCAGACAACATATCCTATGAGTGGTTAAACAATACCCAGAGCCTTTTATCGGCCGGAGTAGTTGAACCACTGAATCGAAAATTAATTAAGAAAACAGAAGAATTTGAAAATGTACCACCGATTACTAAATATATTCAGCTTTCACAGAACACAGTAAACACCATAACACGCAATAAAAAAATGTATGGCAAAGTTAACAAAGAATAAATGCATATAACGTCACAAACACAAAAAGGATTGACTATAGGGCTACCGCCTTGGAACGGCCAGAGGTAAAAAAGGCCGCTGGGTGTTTAAACCAGGTTCTATGGTGCACCAAACCTCACACTTACCCTACTGTCATCCCAATAAAACGGGACAGTGTAAATAAAAAAATCTCCGTCGTGAACTATTCTCTAACCAACAAGGCAGCACTGTTCTGCGACAAGGACTATCACAACCTGACTTCTATGGTGATGTGATTTACAAACTTCGTAAGATTCTTGGTCATGATCATACTATCTTTGTTAAACTTGTTAAAAAGTTTATCAAAAGAGGTTATGACCCTATCATTTTGCAATGTACTGCATGCTTGGTGGTGGACGCTTTTACAGTTGCCACTGTGCTTTTCTCTTTAATTGTACGACTACCGGACAGGCTGTGGACCCTATGATGACGCATACCCAAAGCCCATCGGGACGGTGGCGTTTGATGTTTGTCTATGACCTTTCTTGTCGTGCCCTTAATGGTTTGTTCTCTTGTTGCTCTGGCTTCTGCCAAGTCAATGAGTACCTTCATTGTGGCTTCCTAGGCTATGTTTTTGTATTATATTTACAGGAGCATACTTGTGTTTTACTTATATTGCCTATTGATGCTGCCTTGGTGGTTAGAGATTAGATCATGGTGGGGATGGTTTTTTTACACTGTCCTGTTTTAATGAGATGACAGTAGGGTAAGCTTGAGGTGCACTCTAGAACCGGTTTAATCCCCCAGTGGCCTACTTTGCCACTGACCGTTCCAAGGCGGTAGCCCTATTGTCAACCCTTTTGTGATGTCGGTTGCATTAATTATTATTTTCGGACACATAAAAGTGGCATTAAAAATAGGTAATCGCCTAATATGAAGTTCCATTTTACATGTATCTAAGTTACATATGTGCAGCAATATAAGCAAAAAAAGAGCATGTGTTATTTGTTTACATGTCAGATGGGAAAACATTAAACAGTACGTCTATGGAAAATGCAATACTGGTCTATGACTAATTATCGATGTAATTGTTGTTTCGATCTATACGTTTTAAATCATGAAATCTTTCGCATTAGACCATGTTTGCTACACAGTGTTATCATTACTGGAGTATGTATGCTTGGTGCGATATATTTACTGGAGTATGAATGCCTGGTATATACTATAATATGCCAAATGCAAAACGTAAACATTTGCACAGCAGTACCTTTAGAGTTTTCGAAGAATTATCTTTACATCTCTGTTGTTATGTATGTAACTCCTGGGGCTAAGCCATTATAGTTCCATCATAGATAATTACATAATACATATCACATGCCTCAAAACATCAAAACAGATATATATTGAGGAACAAATTCATGGAAACAAAATAGATAATTTACCGGAATTTTACATTATTGTAATGCATTAACATACCAAATCAGACAATACATTAAACTGTGTTGAAAAAACACACAACACAAATCCGGCTTTAGTGCCAGTAGTTATAGTTTAATTTGTTGTAGTCAAGGGAACTTACTGCAGACTATTTGATTTGATTTGCTTGAGTTATGATACGTTGTGGTGTTTAATGCAGATGCAACTCAGCACATGGAACTTTAGCAGATAATGTTTACAAAAAAATAATGTTTTAGAACAAATATTGCAAGAGACACTTGTTACTTATATTACATTTGTAAACAAATTCAATTGTGGGTATAATATGTATATTTGTATAATTGAAAATGTCTAAGTATTGTGTCTATTAAACTTTCAGTCAAATATATATGTGTATGTTATATGTGTTTGTTTTTGACCATAAGATGAGATAGATTTGGTAGTTTTCCCCTAATTTGTTATATTAACTTTTTTTTTTTTTTTCAAATTTAGAAGAGTTTACATGTGCAAAACAGCACGGGTCATTACATACTCCTACACTGTCATGACAACAAAAGCCGTTTATTGGTAAACAAGACTGGCTGGGGTTTTATTTGATATTACTCCGCCTTTTGTGTTGCTATGCGCAATACAATAATGTGTCATTTGTGTGTTGCTAGGTTAATAATGTGCAGTTGAGCGTTGCTATTTTGAAAACATGCAATTAATATGATCGCTCCTTGTGTATTTGTGTTATCAGTCGTGATAATGAATATATTTTATATTATTGCATTACTGAAAACTTTTTAAAAATACTGTCCGATGTAATTGAAATAACATAGAACAATGATGAGCATTTAAATGTCTGCAACAGCATTGCACAATAGTGAAGTTGAATAAATCTAACAATTCTAAATACCGTTATGGAGATTATCGCTTATCCTTCCTAGTGAACCAGACTCTTGCATTTGAAGCAAACGAAGAAAATGCTATGAGTGAAAATATGGGTAAATTGTGTATGTGTTAGTATGAAAACCGATTAACAATGTGTGATATATTCTTATTAAGACGTATGTACACACACGCACGCACGCACTCAAGCACACATATAATATACAGATATGTTGTTTACATGCAAAGTAGTTGGTATTACGTCTGTGGGATACATACCTTATTCCTACAATATTGTTTCCCCTTAATTCATCATTAAAATCACCGTTAAAGTTATGACATAATTACACACAGGTAAGCAGTGACTTCACTGAATTTTTTGTTTGTTTTCGGAACAATAATCAACGGCACGTTTATTGATTATATACAAATAGGTATCACAGTAACAAACGTACAATATATGAAATGTGTCTTCACATGCTTATTTCGTTTTAAGCCAAATACATACTATAAACAAAAACATATTTAGATGGTCTTCGTTCGTTTATTCATTCATTCATTCATTCATTCATTTATAGTTCATTGACGTTAAAATATGCTTTATTTTGAATTTATTTGGTTTGGTTTTTCCGTTCTTACTGTTTAAAATGTAGTTATCTTCCATATTGAATGTCCTATTCATTTCAACAGCATATGCGCTAAAATGTATTTATTTTGAATCGATTATTTGAATCTCGTCCATTAGGAAATTCAATTTTGTTTAAGTTTAAGTTGTTTCTGTAAATCCTCACTTGAAACAAAAGCATGAGTGTTTTCATTCCAAATGTCCGTTAATGTGAAAATGCCACTTTTTGTGAATGATTCGAAGAAAATTGATTAATTTTCAAAACACATTTCATGAATCCCGAAAAACTTGATATTGCGAACCTTTTTCGAATGTTGTGCATAATGCTTTTTTTGCGAAACTAATGCCCTTTTTCCTTTCCATATAAAGTCAGTCATTACTGTTTGTAATTTGTTAATGTGTTTATCGGGAATACCTCGCATTTCCATTTCAAAATTAATGATTGAGAGTACAAAGGTTTTGAGAATTAAAACTTTACCGTTAAGATCTCTCACTTTCCATACCTGAAGGCAGTTTTTAATCTTATTTATTTTGTCCAACCAAATTGCGTCATTATCAATTGAGTATCCGTGATGCACACCGAGCGTTTTTACAAATGTTTTCATCCCATTTATATTTTTAAAAGTTGGCTTTTATATTGTTTAATCTACCAATAAAAAGACCAGTTGAGTTTTCTTTATTAATTTTTGCCCCCATGCTTTTTCGTATGTATTGAGAATGTTAAATATATGACGAAGCGAATCATCCTTTTTAGCAAATAATTGTGTATCATCAACATATTGCTTAACTTTGACTTCCAAAGTATTGTTCTCCTGTTAGGGAAGAGAAATCCCTTCAATACTTAAATATCGCCGAAGCCAAACTGGTCTAAGCAGTTGTCTATCTATTCCCATTCTTGCCTATCAAAAGGTTTTGATTGATCTAGAAAAATAATCACGCCGTCTAAGTCCTCAACGTATTCAATAATATCCTGAACAACCTATTCGCCTCTGTCATATAGCGGCCGTTTATATAGCCATTGTGATATGTATGAATTATGCTTGGTAAAATGGGATTAAGCCTTTCTACAAAACATTTTGCTACTATTCCATAGTCGACGTTTAAAGGGAATGTAGCGACACAACAAACGTTATTGAAAGTTCTGAAAAACCTGACAAAAGGTGAAAGAATTTTCCAAATCGGATGATAAACAAAAAATCCCATTTAATGGTTATTCTCAAACGGGTAGGGAAGCCGCCATTTTTAGAAATATGACGTTATAGTTCCAAATTACCATCTATGGAATAATGATTAATATCATTTAAGGCAAAGAAAATACCTTCAAATGAACGCAAAATCCTTTACTGTCATATAAAGCATTATAATTGTCAATCAGTATACATATTTTTCATACAGTTGTCATTTTTTCTCTATAAATCAGTAAATTGTCATATTTATAAATATTCTATATATGGTCATTTAGAACTGTGATGTCATTAGAAGCGTCAAATGATCATATCGTCTGTCCTTATCATCCGATTTGGTAATTCTTTCACCCTTATTCAAGTATTTCAAAACTCTCAATATTAAAGATGGATTGTTGTCAACTTATTCGTTTGTCAAGAGCTTGTACTCGAGTTGAGGACTTTAATATTCGTAATCTTTGTATAACTAAAAAGCTACTCCATCAGGGTTACCGTTACCATAAACTTCATAAAACCTAAGCAGAATTTTATTATCGTAACCCTGATCTTCTTTCCAAATATAAAAGTAATTTAAGGACTCTTCTGCGACAAGGACTATCACAACCTGACTTCTATGGTGATGTGATTTACAAACTTCGTAAGATTCTTGGTCATGATCACTTTCATACTATCTTTGTTAAATTTGTTAAAAGGTTTATCAAAAGAGGTTATGACACTATCATTTTGCATGCTTGGTGGTGGACCCTTCTACAATTCGCCACTACGCTTTCCTCTTTAATTGTACGATGACCGGACAGGCTGTGGACCCTATGATGTCGCCTACCTAAAGCCCATTAGGACGGCGGCGTTTGATGTTTGTCCGCGGTCATGTCTTGTCATGCCCTCAGTGGTTTATTCTCGTGTTGCTCTGTCTTCTGCCAAGTCATCGAGTACCTTCATTGTGGCTTTCTAGGCTTTTGTTTGTATTTATATATACACGAGCATCTAGGTGTTTTACTTATATTGCCCTTTAACGCTGCCTTGTTGGTTAGAGAATATTTCATGGCGGGGATTTCTTTATTTACACTGTCCCGTTTAACTGGGATGACAATAGGGTAAGAGTGAGGTTTGGTGCACCCTAGAAACTGGTTAAAACCCCATTGGCCTTTATGGCCAGTGACCGTTCCAAGGCGGAAGCCCTATTGTCAACCCTTTTGTGTTTGTGATGTCGTTTGCATTTTTTGTTACTTTTGCCTTCTCGTTTGTCTGTTTGCGTGTGTCTTCATTGAATGCTACTTTTCCTGTCCCTTTTTTTTTTATATCTTTCTTGTTCGTTTAAAATGGAAGTAATGTCGAGTTTAATTTCGCCGTTAGTGCATTTTATTTTTGAACAAAGCTTTTGTTTCCCTCTTTTTTTCCCAGTTCGAAAATATATTTGGTGGACTTTTCATGTTTTTCAATGTAGTTTGCCTTCGAGCGTATTCTTGATGCAATAGTTTGATTTGTGTAGTATTTATAAATTTTATCTGTTAAACCTTGAATAAGTTCCTTATTTTCGTCGTCATTGTCATTTTTGAATTGTTCTAATTTTGTTTCCATACTTTTAATGTCATTTCAACTTCGCGCCATGTTTTTGCTGTATTCGATAGAGATGTGTTTATATGGTGTTTCTTCATGTTCCACCATTCTCGTTTTATTTTAAAGTTATTATTTTTTCTGTCCGTGAATTCCAGAATGATTCAATTAATTGTTGGAGATTGCTGAGCCCGATACTTATAGTTAGTTATCGGTGGTACATTTTCAATTTCTTTTGTTTTCTTACTTAATTTTTGATTCGGTGGTTCCACTACTCCGGCCGATAAAAGGCTCTGTGTATTGTTTAACCACTCATAGGATATGCTGTCTGCTTTTTATACGCAGGCTTCATAACCGCTGCTCCCAACTAAGTTCCATTATGTTTATTTCGCTCTTCGGGGCATTTCATTTTATTAGATACTGGGACCATACGCCGTACGACATGGGGAATACGTTAAAGAAGGATAACTCCATGTCCACCGCCATATGCATGCCATTTTCGGGATGGTTAAATTTTGTGCTTTTGATTTTATGAATATTGATTTCTGCTCAACCCGGGGCTAGAGGGCGTGAGCGGTAGCTAGCATATTTCACTACCACTCATGAACAGTCTCAATCAAACCGCGACTCCAATATTTCGTATGTGTCGTGCTCGGCCGTTTCCAAAGGTCCATTATCATACTCTTTTTTTATGTTCAGTTTGTGAAACAATACTGGTGTTTAATATCAAGGAGACGATTATGATCCGAATAGAATTGCGAATTTTTACGGACTCTATTTCATGGTCAATGGATTTACTGCACAGAAAATAATCAATTCGCGATTTCGACAAGGAGTGTGAGTAGGTATACTCATGCTTAGATGGATAACGTCTCAATAATGTCCTCGAGAGCATTGGATTTAATTTTGATAATCACATATGTTCCGCGATTACGGCAATTCACAACCGCAGTATCCATTAATAAATACTGATAAAGTTGATCCTTTGGGAGCAACAAACACAATTAAGAGAATAAAGCAGCAGACTCGGTTTTACTGAGTCTGTTATTATTAAGTTATGAAGAGAATCATGATTATCCTTTTTTTTCCTTTTCAAAGGAACCGGAATATTTATAAACTTATTATTAAGAGAGCTTATAAAGTATAGGCACAATATCAAAAAAATAATATAACATTCTATGTACAATACACGTAGACCTGATTGCTCAAATGATAATTAAAGAGCCACGTACGATAAGAGCCGTATTTGGTCCCAGGATTTGTGAACATTTCTAACGTGGAAATTCAAGATAAAAATGTAACAAAGTTGTAGATAAATGTTTCATCTGTTTATACAAATGCAAAATAATACTCAAAACCGTATCTAACGGGGAGATATTGTGCTTTGAATGCGGACATGTAGATCGTTTTGAGAAAAAAACCCGGGAAAAACGGCCATTATAAACGCCAACTGTGAAATAAACCAAAACGGCATCCCAGAGATATTTCCAGAATTCGTGTATAATGGTAATTCAAACCAAGCCTATAAATATCTCTGGGATGCCGTTTTGGTTTATTTCGCTACAAATGATTTAGTGTTTAAAAAAGCGGTAATTTTTTCGCTGTGTTGCTATGAAGAGTTGTCGTGCAAGTATCATCTCTGTGCCTAAAGGCATGACAATTCCGTTATCAGAATCAGTTAAAAAGGAAAATATTAATAAATTGGCAATCCCATGTATCCACAAACACACACGTAAAATACATATCTGATAGTAAGAGTAGGGGCATGGTTCCCAACTTCCTAAATTCTTATCCTTCCCATCTCTCTGGTTCAGCTCTAAATATCCGAAGACAATGTTTTGATGAGCATTTAGTAATAATTCAATTCATATTTGTATATTTAATTATTACACGTGTGTAATATAGTCAGATTACACCATGCAGTGTTAAGCAATAAAGCATGAGGTGTCTGATTTGTTAATTGAAATATTGCTTTTTACTTCTTTTTAGTGAATAACACAAACATATCATTTCAAGTGATAAATAGGCCTAGATATGCATCACACTCACAATGTTCATGATTTAGTGTCCCAAATTCATTTCATATTCCAAAAAATATAAAAAATATAATACTTGCTTTATATCTACAGTAATACATTGTTGTTATCTAACCTTAAATAAGCATCTTATGACTAGGTTGTTGTTGTTTTTTCAGTGTCTGAGCATGTGTAAGCTGTAAGCAATTTGACATTGTCTTGGATGTATGGCGACATGATATCGTCTTCTATGATGAACAATCGGTATGCAGTTTAGCTTTTAATTCATGTATTATCATTTTTTAAAGCTATTTTTCAACTTATTTGAATCCATAAATATGTTTATTTATTAACAGTAGAAAAACTTGCATGTAAGGGTTACCCTTGGGTACAAACAGTATATTGAGGACAGTTTGTCATGTGTCAGAGAAAGAAGGTCTCCGTGGCCGAATGGTTAACGACTTTGCGCTGTAAAGCTTCGCCTCTCTCCACTGCATCCCATTGGGAGCTCGACTTGTAAGTGAGGAAGTGTCGATTCTTACGGACGGCGGGAGGTTTACAGTACTGGTTCTACCCAGGAAAAGTGGGTGGTCTGCCTCTACCACAAACAATCGACCGTCATATATAACCTTGCGTATGTTGAAAATGACGTAAAACAAACAAATAATATATTTCCTCAAAAAATGAAATGGGTTAAAATGTTCATCAAGAGTGTACATGATTATAAAAGTTTAAATGTTTAATGTTTTCAATTCCATAATAATAATAATAATAATGAAATAAATAAAGTTGGATATAACTCAGTCTAGTACAGTAAATTCATTGACATTTGAATTAACATATTGTGTATTTTGTATGTAAAACAAATGTCCAGTTTAAATTTTCAGTGTGCTGCGTGGGTGAATGCATGGTCCATGTTGCTGTGGCCATTGTTATGACTGCATGTATTGGAAATACTGTAAGTTTTATGTTTTTATGTTATTAGTATGATGTCATATCACTATATTTAATTATTTGTCATGTACTGTAGGGTGTAAAGAGGTTTTATTATTTAGTATGTACATATAAATGCATTTAATTGAGACAAATAAATGTACTAAAATAGTTAAATAGAAAAAGGTAACTATGAAAATAAAATAATAAGCCAACATAGTCATATTCTAATGATTTCTAATCCATTTTGGCATGTGATGGCCTTTTAATCAGATTACTTTAAAAATTGATATTGTTTTCAACAACCACCATGTGTAGTCATTTATAACACCTTTGAATCTGAACACAGGTGGGCTTGAATTCGTTATGGTATTGTTCAAAGCCGGAATATTTGTATAAGCTCTAGAAGTTCTCTTGGTGCTTTGATTGCATTTTCTGTTTAATATGTAGCACCTTTTCTTTATACATTTCCAACAGGAAACAACATGAAGTTATTGAAGAATATTCCAATAGAGGATCTGTCCAGTGAAGTGAACTACAGGCCTCCTAGAATTCTACAAGACATGCCAAAAAATAAACAAAGGCACAGTGCAACTATTGACTATGAACCTACACATATGAACTCAACAAGTGCATTTTGAATGCCAATTGTGATATAATACAAACTTTTTTTTGGTGGAGAATACCATAATTATGTTCATTTAAAAACAATAAAATTGATAAAAAAAAAGTGTTTTAGCTGACCTACATCGTCTTATTTGTTGTTTTTCTTCATGATATCAGGCGACATGTATTCTTTCCGGATATATTATAAATGGTCACGTGTAAATCATAGTTAAGACTAGAAGTATAAACCTGTTACCGAACAATATCTTCATATAGCCTATGCAACATGGTTTTATGTTAGGGAAACTTTTGTAGTGAACATATTAATTATTGTTTGATATCATGTCAGGTATAAAGATTTATATTATTGGCATTTACTTAATTGTGTTTAGCTAAAATCTCAAGTTTATAGTACATGTACCTATGTTTATGAAACTTTTAGTTTACAGTATGACCCATGTGAGTAATAATGGTTTGATCAGAAGTAACAACTATACTGACTTTAGTGGGACTGTTGGTCATCTGAACAATTATGGACGTCGATCCAAATACAAATAAAACCATCACTAGTGTTTCAGTTTCCTAATCAATGTGCATACTCTAAACTAAGCCCCATGACCCGTACACTTTTATTATTGTTAATGAAATTGTCTGGTCAGGAAAACTAGCCGACTCGGCTGATTGTCGATGTATTTATCATTAATGTAAATTCATATGATGCTTTCAAACTCTTGTAATCTCTTGTTTTGTGATCAAAATACACTTTATTTGAATTATATGTACAACTATTTTCAATATAAACCCCATTCTAATCAATATTTATGATTTAACAAACAAAACACTGCAGTAATTGAGTTTTCCAGACCAAACATTTTCATTAACATCAATAACTATTCCAGATTGCCTCTAGTCCCTTTAAACTTGTTTTTGCTTGTTATGAATATAGTATATGCATGCAGCTTTTTTGTAGGTGTGTTTCCTTCGAGGTTGCTCAGATGCCGATTAATGCTAAGCCCAGAAGATCGAAGGTGATGGTCTTGGTAAACTTCAATATGTTTCAAGGTAATCATAAGAACTTGACCCTTAAAACTTCATACACATACAAAAAAAGTCATCTAGATGAGTACTGAACATTAATATAAAAAAGTTATAGTGACTGACCTTGACCTATTTGTTGGTCACATGTGTACTATTCCCCTGTATATACGCCCGTGAAATGGGAAGTATTATACATGGCATCTCTATTGATCTTTTTTATGAGGTTTTACCATGTCCTCATTGGGACAGATAAGTTAAAAACAAAAAATGAACACACTTGCGTATCTAAGTCAAATAAAGTTAATTGATTTAGATGTTTGATTTGTTTGTTTGAATGCTTTTACATCTTCTTTAGCACATTTTAGGCCATATAATAATTATTATGACAGTCGATTATTTTGTGTGGTAGAGGCAGACCACCCCATAGGTAGAACCAGTACTATATACCTCCCGCCATCCTTAAGAATCAACACTTTCTCACAAGTGGAGCTCCCAGTGGGATTCAAACTCGCAGTGGTGTTAAGCGAGAAGGTTTAACCCCTCGACCACGGAGGCACACATATTTAAGTTATAATCGTAACACTGTTTAAAAACAAAAAACTCATCATTTTATTTAATTATATCCAAGCAGGGTCCATGTCAAAACGATACTGGCTAAATAAATCGAGACGCTAATTTCAGTGTTTGATAATTGATTGCCTTGTGTCCCTTTAACTAATTTCAGTTTAGTATTCATAATTACAGAGCAGCATTTCCGATTGTGGTTGCATACTAATGCCATGGTTACGAATACTGTTATTTTATATACAGCAGTAGACTCTAGTATCACCTAACATGTATGTAGATAAATATTCCTTAACAGAGTATCAGTTTTTCAAAACTTTAAAAACAGTTATTACTTATTTTAAGGAAACTTATTCAGATTGCCTGTTGTCATGGTAACAATAAAATTATATCAACTAAGTATGCGTAAAACAAGGACAACTATATACATATCTGAAATGAAACCATTGCTTCTAAACAAAATAGAAATGAAAATATTAAAGAAAAAGGCATAATTAGTGAAAAAACCTCATTTAAACTACTATTGCCATGGTTACCGGCAATATTATAAGACATTTACACCTTACATTCACACCAACCAACACATGTTTAGAAATACTAATATCAAATAATAAGAATTCACAACAAGTATTTCTGCAATGTTTATAAAAATAAAATGTGAGAAAAGTCGCAATTTTGGTTAAAGTCAAGACTGAAACATTAATTCATATATTGTGTTTTAATATGGTAAAACTTGATAGTGTAATTATTTATAATTTATAAGCAAACACTTTTAAAGTACAAACATTATTAACAACAACAATGAGAGCAATTCTTCCTATACCCCCTTATTTTAAGTAATTTCTTAAAACAATATACATAAATACTGATAAAGGTGATCCTTTGGGAGCAACAAACACAATTATGAGAATAAAGCAGCAGACTCGGTTTTATTGAGTCTGTTCATGAGACGTAATTAAAGAAGCAACACCTATCACGCCCCCTAGCACCGGCTTAACCGATATTCTCCTTAAAAGCCACCTATATTGGGCTCGTTGGTCCCAAAGGACTAGTAAAAATAACACTACTGATTCGTAGAACGGGGATACGTTTTACACCCGCCACACTGCACTAAACGAACGCTAGTGTCAATGTTAATAAAAACTGATAAAGGTGATCCTTTGGGAGCAATAAACACAAGAGAATAAAGCAGCAGACTCGGTTGTATTGAGTCTGTTCATGAGAGGTAATGAAAGAAGCAACACCTCTCATGCTCCCTAGCACCGGCTTAAGCGGTATTCTACTTCAAAGCCACCTATATTGGGCTCGTTGATCCCAAAGGACCAGTAAAAATAACACTGTAAACATCTTACTTTTTAAAAAATGACATAAGCTAACATTTTAATTTTTATTTTTTGTTAAAATATAGGTATTTTGCAAAACATCTATGCATATTTGATCAAATTTTAAATAGGGCCAAAATGGACCCTTATCATACCTAGCCCTTTCTCCTCATTAATCAATACAACTGGTATACTAGATCGAATTCGACGGCTCGCCATCGCAAATACCCACGTTTTCACACAGGTTAATTACCTTTAACCCTGTATCCATTCTACATGGAACTGTGTTTTCGTTTAGTTATACTCAGGTCAGCAATAGTATTATTTATGGTTTATATCTGTACATGTATGACACTGTAAATTAATATAAAGTGTGTGTATTTGAACTTTTGACCCCTATCCCAGATTCCCATGGTGACCCTGGAGGAAAATAAACTGATATTCCAAAAATCATTACATTTTATTGAGAAAGAAATGTGGATATTTTACCGAATTTACCTCTCTCCACTCCACCACCACCCTCATCCCCACACACAACCAGCCCCACTCACCCCACCTCGACACACCTATATGGTGGAAACACTGAAATTGTTTGATATGTTTTGTATTTTCAGAAGTATACTTGTATATTTGCCATGTTTACAAATAACTAATAGAAAAATGACACTGCAATTAAACTGTGTGTATATTTGACATTATGACGCCTCTTTAAACCTTCACCACCACCGCCACCAATCCCCCAACCCCACACACACATACAGAATATATATTATCACTACCCACACCCTCTAACCACAGCCCCATAGTTTTAAATAATAAATCATTTGACATGCTGTGTATCTCTCTCATAGACGACTATTATACAAATTAATGTTCAAAATTATGGTAAAATGACACTGTAATTGAATTATTAGTGTAGTTGATGCCCCTTATCCCAGACCCCATCGATGACATGTATACAGTGTAATCCCATAACCATAACGTTTCATATGAGACATAATTACAATTAAAAAACGAAATCCCGCCCAGACACTACCTCATTGGCCCCAGGGCAGACGTTCGAGTTCGAAATAATAAAATCGTTGGGTATATTGTTTATTTTTCATAGACGATAACATATATCAAGTTATGTGCAAGGTATGGAAAGATGACAGTGTAATTGAATTGTTAGTGTATTTGACTGTTTGACGCCCCTCAGGACTCCTAGGCGCGGAGCCAAAAATAATATTGCTCTTGCACGGCGTCATCATATGGTGAAGTCATACCCTAAGTTTGGTTGATTTCCGTTCAGGGATTAGGAAAGATATGTAACGGACGGACGAACGGACGGACAAACTGAGGCGATATTAACTTACCCAGTTTTTTTCAAGAACGTGGGTATAAATACGTTGAATGATAAACAACTAATATAAATACTGAAAAGGTGATTCTTAGAAGCAACATACACAAACAAGAGAACAAAGTAGCAGACTCGGTTTTATTGAGTCTGCTCCTGTGAGATAAAGGAAACACCGATACTAGTTTTGCCCGGGCTGATGCGAGTACAATGGTTAATAGCAAACACATTTACGAAATGTTCTAAACGTTTGTGAATCATTCCATTAACTATGACAGAGGCAGTTTTGTTTATTTAATTCGTATCAATTGTTATTTGGATTTCAAATGATATTACAGAATATGTACTACTTGTTTGCCTTTAAAATGAAAGAACATCTGAATATTCAAAGTTCATCTTTTCAGAAAGCAACGTAAACAGCTTCCGTTTGGATTCATTAATGAAAGAGCTTTGGAAACTATTACTGATACCACGAGAAGCAGAAGTAATTGCACCTTCTTTATGAAGGTATCAAATAAGATAACTAAAAACTATATTCCTATATTCCATTAAAATCATCATTAAAATAACCGTTTAAGTTATACAAGCATTACAAACGAGTATAAGCAGAAGCAATGGTGGAATTTGATTTGCTTTTGATACACAAATAGATGTTTTCGACGGTACGGCAATTCACAGCCAAAGTAAGTTTCTCTTCACAATTCAGTGCAACTGGTGTGTTACCGTGAGTGATAAACAACTATCTCAGATCCATAATGCCGAAAACATGTGCCAAGTTTAAGATGCTGTAGGAGTTGTCAAGAGGAAAAATGTGTTCAAGTGTAGGCAATAAACATAGAAAAAACTAACTTAAGTAAAAAGGGCCATAACTCTGCATAAACACGTCGGATAAAATTGCTGTTGCTCAGCATGCTGTGCGCATATTTATTGGCAAGACGCTGAACAAACTGTTTGTACGAATTTTCTTAAAAACTACATAACAATAAACGTGATTCCAAAAGACCATGGTATTTCGTTAAGGTTTGTATTATGATCATTTAACATACTAAATCAATGATATGCAATGATATGCAAGTGTCAGTACACGTAAGAGTATCAGTTTTAAATCGTTGTTTAATTACTACTAGTAATGGCCATGACGCCCCAATAGTGGTACACACGTCGGATTGCCCTATATGACTGTAAATTTAACATTGCGAACTGACATCAAACATGTTTGCCAAATTTCAAATCTATTGGATAATTAGTTTTTGAGAAATGAGGAACAATAAACACTTTACCCAAACACTTTAACCAAAACGCCTAAACGCTTAGACGAACAAACGGCCAAGCAGACGGACGGACATACATACAGACAGACGGAAAAACTTGGATTTGCTTGGCAGTCCGGCGAAAACAAGGGACCACATTTTCCGCTTTGGGGCTTAGGGAGAAGAGAAAAGTGGATTACAACTTTAGGTGTGGTCACATGAGATAAGGTTTCGCACGCTCATTTTGTTGGCTATATTCAAAATATATTCATTACATGGTCCGAGTATTAAATTTCATACCTCATCCAACCCCTTCTCAAAGAAGCGAAAACGGGGTTGGCTGGGGTATGAAATAAAATCTTAATTAAAAAAAGTTGACACAGATGGCAAAATGTAAACATTTAAAAGGTAATTTTAAACAGTTTATCACATTTGTTCAGTAAAACATGTTGTTGAACTTATTTTATTGTCGAAATATCCATTATAAAAACCTGTTAATATAAGCTTTCCCATCCCTTAATGTAATTAAGGCAAGAACACGTACTCATTTCTGTTTCATTGGATGTTGCTTGTTCGGTAGGTGTTTTTGGACTAGGGGCTTCTCAAGCCCTTGTCCTTAGCAGGCGACACAATTCGAGCACGCTAGAAGCCGCATCAGATCGTCACTGACGAAATGTATCACTACGCTAACAGACAGAGCGTCAAATGTCATTTTGATTGGGTGTTCATTCGCATAAAAGAAATAAACACATCCCACTCACTGTACGTATATTCATAGGGGCCCTGGCCTTGCGTAGAGAAGAAATAGTTCAAATACCATCTAAATCGTAAATAAGCTGTGGGAAATTGGAAGAAAATTGAAGAATGTGATGTTTGGGCCTATACCTTTTTTCTACTAAGACAAGAAACAAGATGATATATTTTATCTCGAAATATTATAAACCCCGTTTGGACCCCGTACATCCAGCTTTGCAAACCTGGGATAAAGTAGCTCATTTGCATATTAATGTCGAAAGGACCAATGCTTCCGAGCAAAAGTAGTTATTTTTTAGCAAAAAATAATAGAGGTAAACATTTGCGATATCAGCGGGAAAATGGAACATCCGTCACCTAATGGAGACAATCTTAAAGAAATTCTTCGTCAAAATGTTATAATTGCAGAATTTACAAATTGTATTACTAGGCTGTAGAAGCGGCATTTCTGACGCAATAGATTGAACTGATCACGCGTTGATTTCATGACCCGCGATCACTATTAATCGAGTGGAGAAGCTTGTTTTCGAATCCGACTTTGTACAGAGATGAATAATGTTGCTCCGAATTAATAAATGATGGAATACATACCACAAAATAAAATATGTGTAAACAATAATAAAATTAGATGTATTTTTTCCTAAAAGGATAACTCATACGGCCCATATTTCTATCCGGTGCAAGCGTCGGAATTTAATAATTACAATCTGATCACTTCGAACTCAAGAAGAAGCTTTCCGCCAGTTTTGTCAACACAGAACCAAATTCGACACAGAACACAGAACACATAACGTATGTTCATAAATGCACTTACACCCTGTACACTCAACAGAACTGTTCAATTTCCAAATCCCCTAGTCCATCAGTGCTTTCAGCACTTTGATTAGGTTATAAGAGCGTGTATAATACCCCCGTCATTATTAAATGTATAAATACATACATCCTTAGATTTTAAAATAATATACCCTTTTCCGAACCTGCTTTAAATTGTCTTCTTTGTTTCCGAAATCAATTCGTATTTCACTTGGAATAAGTTTCATATATTTTATATATTTTGAGGAATAATGATACATTAATTGCAAATATGTGTGTGTATGTGCGTGCGTGCGTGTCTGCCAGCATGCGTGCGTGTGTGTGTGTGTGTGTGTGTGCATGCGTGAGTATGTAACAATAAACGTTTCTTTGATATACTTTTATTGTTACATAATTATGTATATGTAACAGTAAAAGTATTGGAAAGATACGGCTATTGTTACACGTGTGCGCGCGTGTAAGTGTGTGCTTGTGCGTGCGTGCGTGCGTTACGTGCATGCGTTTGTATATGGCATGCGTGCATGTTAACGTGTGTGTCTGACGCAGTGAGCTCAGTGGTTAACTTTGTATTGGTATATATACCATCGGTCGGGTACGAACACACGACCTTCAACATGCGTGGTGAACGCCTTACATGTATCACAACTTCACATCCGCGGTCAAAGTGATGTTCTCTAAATGTTGCACGCTCTCAAGTTAACTTTTTTAATTTACCTGGCAGTGTACCAACGTCTATTATACGTTTGAGAGAGCTTTTTACGTACATACAACTGATGTTTTTAACATTTCATACAGCACACAGATGGCTGATGCATATTTACCGTATTTTGTAGTTAATAAAACAGACTATGTGTCTAGATAAGATGCCAATTCTGGGAGATTTCAGATATAAATTCAGTGTCGGTAAATACAATATTTGTCTCGTACAAACAACTCTTTAGAAAACAAACAGAATGATATGCGCATTTGCCGTAGATGCATTGCAATACTATGGTATAGTAAATGACAATCCGTCGAAAAATCTATGACGTGTAAATAGTCTAAATTATTATTCCTCCGAATTCTAAACTGGTTTTATATTGACTTATACTTTGCTTCTTTCAACTAGTTTGACCTCAGTGACCTCAGTGGAATCGTAAGTTTTAAACATTTCTAAATAGGAAAGGAACTAAATAATCAATTCCTTCATTTTAATCATTTTTCACATTTTGTATAGCGTACATTTGTAATAGTTGTACAAGTATTGAAAATGAAATAAGTTTAACCATTTTGTGTTTGTGATGTCTAATTTGGCATTTTGTTCATCTTTAAAGTTGTTCTTTGTTTCTGAGTGTGTTTATGGTTGACTGCCGTCCTTTAATGCTACTTTTTCAGTTCTATTTTTATATCCATATTTAAACCAATTCGTAGTTGGTCAGTGATCGAGTTGTTAGACATGTGGAAAACTATCGATGTTAATCCATTCATCCGCAACGGAAACTTATATTCACTTTAATTTGTATCGGAACAAGACCACTAAAATGTATGTAACCATCCGTATGAATTAAAGTGTTGTGAAACATGTTCAGTACATGAATGCAAATGGACACCAACTTAGCCCATAGCAATGCTTTGTCAGTAAACAAGTAATACAGTAGATTCCCGAACAAGGAGCTGCAGACAGAGTACTAAAATCATCAGCCACATATATAACTGTTCCCGCATTAACACCCGAAAACCTATAGAAAAAAAGGTATGAATTCGGCTAGAACATACAGGTATCCGTAGTTGCAACTTGATACCATTAATTTCCAACGGAAAGATTTTCCATGTATTCTGAAACCTTAAATCAATATTGAATTTGAGTAAAGGACAAGTAGTTTTTACTATCCTTAATATATATTCCACTTTTGTCCACGAAACAGTCGCCCAAGAGAATGCTTTCAAGTACATATTGCTGGGCGTATCACATAGATCATAGCTGCCTTCAATAGAAAATACTTAGTTTAATGTACGCTTTATTTATATGAAAAAAATGATACACAATCGGGCCTGACAACACATGCCGACAATAATCAATACACAATAGTTGACATTGGGCATACTAAGTTTGCCTTAGATTGTATAATAAATTAACACAACCATGCGAACAATTTCTATCCCGAAAAAATCGACACCGATAAAGGATGGCAAGAATTCAACTGCTCCGACAACGTATGTTATATATTCCAGCTAAATCACACGTTAGCTGCTTCCTAGAAGCCAACCTGTAAATCTCTCATAAAACGCGATAAACACGGAAAATGGGGAAGATAGGTAGGTTTTCATCGACTAATACTGAGATAAAAACTAACCTCTCCAGTTGCCGTTGTTAACACGACATAGCATACGGCATCTTAAATGCCTTATTTTAGTTGATAAAAACTAACCTCTCCAGTTGCCGTTGTTAACACGACATAGCATACGGCATCTTAAATGCCTTATTTTAGTTGATACTAATTAACCTCTCCAGTGGCATCTTAATTGACACTTATTTTAGTGAATCCATGTGCTTAATCGTAATGCGAATAAAATAATTATTTTAAGACATGCTTGTATAAATATGTAGGGATGAAAACAGTTGACAACAACTCATGTTCAATACATTTTAATCAGTTCCCCTCGGAACTTAATATGTGTTAAAATAGGTTAAGCAATTCATTATTTCATGTTTGGAATATTTTGGCCACAAGAGGACAACTTACGATGGTCGGAGGTTAATTTTATCGAGATTAACTTATTTACTTATTCCGCATAGCCCTTGCTATTTCAATATCCTAATACGTTTTCATATCCGAGTCCATACCAGACAGGACTTCTTTTTATTTCTTCATATCATTGTCCATACCAGACAGGACTGACTATTTCCATATCATTGTCCATACCAGACAGGACATACTGTTTCCATATCATTGCCCATAACAGACAGGACATACTATTTCCTTATCATTGTCAATACCAGACAGGACATACTATTTCCATATGAGAATCCATATCAAAAAGGACACCCATTTTAATATCAAAGTCCATACCAAACAGAAAAAACTTATTCATATAATCCATACCAGACAGGATCTACTATTCTAAAACATCATGTTTCCAAAACGTTAGGCGTCCCAAGGGAGCTACGCACTAGATCTTCCTTTGAAGTAATATTTCTGGCAGAACCCTGACCCCTATTTGAATAACAAAACCATATTTGTTGATCAAACTTAATTAATGTTATACTAGTAAATTTGTTTATTAAATCATATTAAATCATAGGAAAACACTTCATGTTAGTATAACCCGGAGGAGCCTTAAATATGACTATTCGCTCTGGTTTATTAAATACAAATTGTAAGTTATCAGCATTTTCAGCCCCGGGTGAATATTTATATATATAACGCCATAACGTTGGTTTAAATGAACCTCCAAACTTCGGCTTTTGAATTTCCGCCGCTACACGTTTCGAAAAAATGTCTCCCCCAAATTCTAAAAGTGTGCAATATATTCACATTCAACTAATGCGCTCAAAGCGCACTATATTAATATTCACAAAACCTTCTATAGCAATTTTTAACGTATCCGGTCTTTCCAGATCACCCCCCTTGTCCCATATCAGTGAACTCATCCACTATCCAATTGTCTGAAGAAATTGTAAAAAATAAATCTATGCCATTCTGATGTAGATTGATACACAGCTCGACTTCCATCTAGTAGACCTGTTTTTTTATAGATTCACAAGACACCCCCTGAGAAACCAATAGGGAAGCTCGCCCAATCCTAAATGAATGAGACTTAAAACGACTAACTGGGAGACCTATGTAAACAATTGCTTTTGACAAAACTGTTGTAAATTGATACCTTGTTAAAGGTTTCTTATTGAAATGACAAAACAGAAATGGCTAGTTTAAATGGCTGATTTCTAAATACATGTAACCTTTAAGTGCCTGAACACAACACATCCCCTAACCACTCAGTACGCAACATTGTAGGATTACCGCTTTTCTTGTTTTTGAGATGCGTATGCAAACGCGTACTGCTTGGAAATGTGCCTCGAACGATATATCTTTCCTCGATAATGGCTTTTGACCTTGTGTATGTGTTGTAAAGACGACCTCGCTGACACGTAGTAAACCATAATACGTTAATAAATACGCTGCATTGAACAATTGTGTTTCAAAATTACTAGTACAGAATCAATGTAATGACCAACACATTAAGTTTGGTATCAGTTATTGGGGCCCTAACGTCTTTGATCTTGCGTAAACGCCTGGCTAGGATTAGCATCCCTGTTACCAGCAGAGTTTTGTTTGTGATAGGACTGATAACCCCTTCCATTATTCTGCTCGAAATTTGACCCAAGATTAATAGGACAGTGTTTGTTTCCATGGGAATTTGCATTGCAAGTTGCACAAACGATGTAAAATTTATATGGAAACCACCCACAAGATCCTGCATTAAACCCAAAACAGGGGGTCAATGTTATTTTGTTAGCATTACTACTTGGAGCATAACAAGAGGGCGCACTCGACATAACCCTCAGCCACAAATCAGTGGTAATTTTTGTCACAAGATTGATGGTAAGAGGTTTGCCTCAGTCTAAACTGTTCGTCCTATGAATGCCACGCAAAAGAAATGCTATTGCGGTGTGGTGTTTCCCTGATTATGGACATGTATTGTAAAAGTGCTGCTACTTTTTCAAAAAAATTCTTAGTATATATGCTAACACATATCAGGAAAGCGTCCGTCCATTTCTCAATGCTACCTACTTTAACCTGTACGACCTTAGGCTTGGCTTGAATCAGTAGTGTTATTTTTACTGGTCCTTTGGGACAAACGAGCCCAATATAGGTGGCTTTGAAGTAGAATACCGCTTAATCCGGTGCTAGGGGGCGTGAGAGGTTTTGCTTCTTTCATTACTTCTCATGAACAGACTGAATTAAACCGAGTCTGCTGCTTTATTCTCTGAATTGTGTTGCTCAAAAAGGATCTCCTTTATCAGTATTTATTGAAATGTTCCATTTTCGTTAATTTTTCTTGTACTAACGGATTTTTTTCCCTGTAATTCAATATGTACATTCAACAAAATTGACAAGTTTATATATTGGTTTGACCATACATTTTGGCATATGGACAATGACACATGTATACCCAAGACATCCCCATCACTTCCGCATGACTTGTACTTCCAAGTTAACATCACAGGTCTGATATCCAAAAGTATTTGCATTCAAACTTCGTGGGTTGTTTGAAGGCATATGGTTTAAATGCCCGGACTTTCACAATATTTGGCTCAAAATCAATAACTGGAGCCTGTATACGGTTACTTTAGCTTGTCCGTGCTCCACGTTTGGCCCGTCTGCATCTTGAATCCGCAAGTCGTTGTCGCACAGCTGAAAATGTTCATTCTCCTCGTGTTGAGCCTGAGCCTGGTGTTCTTTCCTAGACGTCTTCTTCCTAGTTGCTTGTCAGTTCTTCCTACCATCGCCAAACGCAAGCGCTTAAGCCCCTACCTCTCCCCGACATGCCACGTGGTCAGAACATTTTGAACAAATTAATTTAAAGTCAAGACACTATGCTTTCTGTGTGAAATCAGCTGAAAGAGTGAACGAATTTCAATCAAAACGTTCCGAATGAAAAATGTTTTCGACCCCGTTTTACTCGTACTTTGGTACGAATCGTCAAGTACGATTCGCCCTTAGACAACCAACGCCGAACAACTATGTTCTAGGAATTAAACCAAAAAAACTAAAACAATTGTGGACTATTGAATAAGCAATATCCTTTAATATTAAAGTCTAAGAGGAAGTGTAGCATCCGCAGCAGAACTCATTTAACCACGTATCCAAAACTGACACAAATGTTATGATGAATAGGAGCAAAACATGCGACACCACACAGGTATCTGGGTGTCTTTACCCAGGCTTTGGTACACCCTAGAACCTGGTTTAAACCCACATCTGCCTTTTTTTGCCACTGACTGTTCTAAGGCGGTAGCCCTATTGTCAACCCGTTTGTGTTTGTGGTGTTAAATCTTGCCCTTTATTCAAACTTACAGTTTTTGTTTGATTCTTTGTGTGTTTGTAGTTGACTGTCATCCTAGATTGCTACTTTACCTGTTCTATTTTTATTTTTACCTTTATGGTGCACCAATCCTCACTCATACTCTATTATCTCACCAGTGAAACGAGACAATGTAAATAAGGAAATCCCAGCCAGACTAAATGTTCTAACAAACTTTAATAAGCTGTAGATTATATATACTTATTTTACGTCTCACACCACAATTAATTGTCCATAGGGTCCCATTGTAATGTCGTTGTTCGTGGCATAGAGATTTTACATCATGTATTTATGTAAAATGAGGCAGAATTAGCTAGTAATCTTATATCAACATACATTTTTCTGTGATCTCTTCCTAAAATGCTGTAGAGTTAGAACCTGGTAAAGATAAATCAATGTATCCTGTAAAATGCAGAAAAGCGAACTTGTTTTATTTATCTACCTCCTTCATCTGTAGGGCACAAGTATGCAAGGGAGATAATAGTGGTGTGAGTCCTTAAGGTGAATTTTTTTTCTAATGATCACCTCAATAATAATTGAAAATGTATATAAATCAATTACATGCTGAAAAGTGCGAAAATTTTGATTCCATTTTTTATTGGTTTTCAAATTATTCAAGTTTTAGTGACCCAGGGTATTGGTCGAAATTCAAGCCGAGTACCTTTAATATTTTGAAAATCTACAGTAGTGATAGGGATTTTGCATTTTCCTGGTCATTTGTGCTCAGCTATGTCTGAAACGTTCAAATATACATATTAGTCATCTCTACATCTGAATATAGCATAACAATGATCTTTAAGAAATAATTATTGAGAAAAATGCCGAAAATAATAAAATCAAACTAAGGGTTACCCCTTCAAAATTTTGATTTTCCACAAAAAGTATCAGTCTCTCGCTTTAATTTCGACAATTGTTTCAAAGTAGTCTGTCTTCATTGATATGTGTGTTTGTTTTACAAACCAATAGCTGTAAAATAAAGCTAAAGTTATGCTTGTACCTGTATTGGTTTTGAAAATATAGTTAAGTAATAGACAGACTCTATCTTTTTTGTAGCATGGTGTACTTAGTAACACTGTGACGTCATCGTGACCGTACTCTAAATTCCAATATCCGGTAGTTGTAGTACGGTAAAGCCACGCCCCTTTAGTTACCCTAAATTAAACGATTTAATGCTCTTCAATCATCAAAGGAAATGTCACAGACCATGCTACAGTTTTTAGTTTAACATGGTATCAAGTAAAATTTAAGCTAATTTCTGCAATTTGAAGTTAGCTTGAAGTATACATAGACGGGATTTCTGCATAACCGTGTTAACTGTGTCCTAACATGTCTGAAACGTTCACAGATACACGAACAATGCCTAGATGTGAAGGATGTAAGATACCCGTTCTGCAGCTCTAAAGCGCAAGGGCTTAGAGATGAATGATTAAAATTTCCATTCTGAAGCACTAAATGGCAAGGCATTAGAGATGAATGATGAAAGATACCTGTTCTGCAGCTCTAAAGCGAATAATGCCGTAGCATTAAAGGATGAAAGATACCGTTCTGCAGCTCTAAAGCGCACTACCTTAGAGATGACGGATGAAAATGCCATTCTGCAGCTCTAAAGTGCAATGCCTTAAGAATAACGAATAAAAGATACCCATTCTGCAGCTCTTACTTAACGTCTCACACCACAATTAATTTTCCATAGGGTCCCATTGTAATGTTTTTGTTCGTGGCATAGAGGTAAACAGATTTTACAACATGTATTTATGCTTAAATTCATTGATCCAATATCTGCCATTTAAAACACATTTAACAAATATTTACCAGATTGAACTTTTTTTAATTTCATGTTTACCTATCAAAATATAGACAAAAATACAACCCCGTGGTGATTAGACCCATGATGTGTAAAATGAGGCAGAATTAGCTAGAAATCTTATATCAACATGCATTTTTCTGTGATCTCTTTCTAAAATGCTGTAGAGTTAGAACCTGGTAAAGATAAATCAATGTATCCTGTAAAATGCAGAAACGCGAACGTGTTTTTTTTATCTACCTCCTTCATCTGTAGGGCACGAGTCTTCAAGGGAGATAATAGTGGTGTGAGTCCTTAACTATGTATTGCTTCTCCTACCTAGACTGGTATGCACAGATTTATTATTGCACATTTTATGTAAAAATACTTAGATTTTTTTTTATGTATACTGAAGGGTTAAAGAAACGCAGGGTAAACTTTGAAGATGATTCTAGGTAAGATGTCGATGAACTCCATGCCTAGGAGAATCAGGGCTGTGGAGAGAGCGAACGGGGGACATACCCGGTATTGACGAGCCAGTTCCCACAATCGGTCCATTTCGATTTCAGATTACAGGGAGTCCCCTTCAATTCCCTTCAATTACTCCTAAATCACTTACCAGACACAAATCATTGCTTTTGAAGTTTATTCTGCATGCATTAATCTTCATTCTTACTTAAAAATATTGAACATTATACTCGACATCTTACCCAGAATCATCTCCAAAGTTTACCCTGCGTTTCTTTATCCCTTCAGTATATATATCGTGAAATATAATGCGAATTTAGTACAAATGCATGTCCTCTTTCTAGGAGTACGCCAACCTACTTCCTTCTTGTATTTAACTCACATGAACAATAACATGTCTAACGACATTCCTTTGATATGTTTAATGGTCTAGACATAATCGGAAATGTCCTAATTACGTTAATAATTATTTATCTTCTTTTGCCTTTAATGGATATTTCATTGCCGTGCGGAGAAGTCTAATTGTGCACTTTAGGTTAATTACCAACATACAATTTTGGCATATCTAAAGAGAGTTGAGAGTTGATATTACATGTTAATCATGTGATAATTCAGTCACACGTGCTCTTGGTGTTGTTTGGACTGTTCATTGAAAAGAGACGCGTGTCTATATTGGTGTATAATTAGCAAGCGCATACAGTATGGTTGTACGGATTATTGTTGCATCTTTAACGTTTATTTCAACGCTAAAATAAAACACATCGGAATAGTTTTCGGTAGGTTTCAAGACATATCCAATAGTAATGACTTAACCAGTAGTATTGACTTAACCAATAGTATTGACTTAACCAGTATATGCAACTTAGGATGAGTTAATATCTCACAGTAGTAAACCCGTGAGCAGTCAGGGAACTTTTGAAAAAACATCACCTTAAATGATGATTTTTCATCACATCGTAACTAAAGACGCGAACTCGCTACCATGCTACAAGTCCGATCTATTCACGTCCCTATGTTTATCGCCGTTATTATTTCCTGTTGGTATGATGGTTTATTAGTAGAAGTATAGATAGGGAACCCGCCAGTAGCTTTATAAACGAGAACCTGTCTACACACGGGTTGATTTTCGAGACAAATGGCAGAAATCGGTGCAGAAGGTTAACACATGCGATACTGCATATCACCCACATTTTGTCGAATTCTGTTTGATGAATGTTATAACATTTTCTGAAAATGTATAGAAGAAGTATTTAACTTTCGCGACAGGAATGAAGCGTTTTACTTTGATCAAGTTGACAGATTTTTCTTGTTTTAATCTCGGTGATGGGCAACACTCACATTGGAAGTTTGCAAGATTATACTATGTGACGATAAATCGTTACCTGAATTATTTTTGAAAATGTAACGAATGAATGAAGAATGAAAGATGATGGAAAATCATGACAATGAGAATAAACAATTATTCTCATTGTCAAACACCAACCGTAAAACACTTCTGTGACTAGGCATATCACAACCCTCATTTTATGGAGATGTGGTCTATAAACTTCGAAAGTTAAATGGGTGTGTTTGGTTTCCTGACCGCTTTACAAATTTAATCAGTAAGTTCAGAAAAGGATATAACCCTTTGGTTTTAAAGCGCACTGCATGTTTAGTGATTGACCCCTCTACAGTCAGTCATTACGCTTCACTTTTCACTTGTGCGATGACTGGACTACCTCTTGGGACTCTATGACTGTACCTACTGAAACCCCAACTAAGGGAGGTTGGTGCATGAGATTTCGTCCCTCGGGTTTTCTGGTCGTACCCTAGATTGGTTTTCTCTTTAGCTCTTTTACATCAGTAGTACCGTGTTCCTCTGGCATATCTTTTATATATATCGGCTTTAATAAATACAGCCAACAATAGAATAAGAATGAGGCTATGTTCCCCTAGAACCCGGTTTGAACCCCACAACGGCGCCTTTTGCCAATCACCGTCCAAGGTGATGTCTTACATCTTTCTGTTGTTTATAGACATGTAGCAACTTTATTGTGTAGTTGTTGTGCTGTTATTGTTGCTTTAAATGAGTGTTTTTGATTGGTTGAGTAGGGTGAATACTGACATTTTATTGGCCATTTGCATCTACTCCTATTAACTAAAGGATATAAATGGCATAAAGTGCAAACAAGTGGTTCATGTCAGAAAATGCAGCATTGCCAGTTTTGATTTGATAATCAAATGTTTATCAATAATGACGAGTCAAGATTTGCATCTCTACATGTCCAATTCATTCTTGGAAGAGTCAGTAAACAAACATACAGTGGAAGAAACAGGCAATATCCAAAATGGATAATTACGAATATATTGCATTTTAGAGTACGGCGTATTTGCGATTACAGTTTGCACCTTTTGTATACGGGTGTAGAAGGCAAGAATTTACCTGGTCAACAGGGAAATGTTTCGGGCATGCTTACAATTCCCCGCTTAACATTTGTTCATATTTGTTTTCGGGATGTTTATTTCTTCAAGAGGAAAATGTCAAGGTCGCCATGGAACTCAAACAGCTACTATCAAAACTGCTGTTTCTCTCGACATGTTTTGCAATTATTTTGCGTGAGTGGGGTGGAGTTTGGGTTGCCTCAACATTGCCCTTCTGTAAAATTCATATAAGTATATGGGTATGGTTTTGAAATTGTTGTTGTTAAACTTACGTAATGAATAAATATAATGCTTAAACGTGCACAATCATGATGACATTACGATTGAGTGCGGTACTGCCCAATTTCAATTGAGTTGTGTTTAAACTTGCATGTATATTATGTGTTATTCAAAGACGAGCATATCATTTTGACAGTGTAAACATATAGATATTACTAAATGTAAGGCACTTAATATTATGTTACTAACTGCATTCTAGCAAAATAATCTAGTTGAAAATGGTTAATATGAACTTATATAATAACTGTTACTATACTTCATATAAGAGAGGTCTGTAATGTGCAGCCATGTCCCAGGATAGCAATGCGTCGAGAAGTTGAACGCCGGGAGCTCTGGATAGTGTCATGAACCTTTGATGAAGGTGTCAACAAAGCTATGTATAACTGGTAGCTGGATCCCTCATTAGCATTACGATAATTATAATATTAACCGCTAGCTATACTCATCAAAATTTGTTCATTTTAGGACCATCCCTTCTTTATTTCAATAGGATTAAAGTTATCGCACACGTTTAAGTAAACATTGAATTCTACAAATGGAAACTGTTTCGTGTTTCTGTATTTGTTAGAAACATTCTGTTAAATAATTAATTTTCAAATTCAGATTTTGAAATTTCAATAAAATGCTCTTCGTTCACCCACAAGTGTTATTTAGTATTATTTTCGTGACTATTGGTTCCTTAAACAACAACAACAACAACAACCAACTTTTACAATATGTGTACACCGTTTCTAAACCCACCGACGACGATATATATATATATAACTTACATGTTTTGAGAATCCAAACACTATATACACAATTTAAACGGCTTTAACCAGCTAGGCCAAACCTCCAAAGTGGAGAGCTGAATTAAGAATGCCCAACTCATAATTAATTTTACGCATATTCAAAAAAGGATATTTAAAACACCCATAACAAATCTATGCTTTTAATCGGCACATATACATTATTATATGACCTGAATACATGGTTAGAGTTATGATAATCAATTTCGCAGTGCAAATCTTGCCGTTATTTGGCGGGTTAGTTTCTTTAACAAACATCTGTCAACAGTTTCCTTAGAATAACTCTACAGATAGCGTGCAGTGCCAAATATGCAAATAGGTCTTAAACATTAACTTCATTTAAATCAGCGTTTTTCAAAACTGTAACGTGAATGCATTTTATTTGATACTATAGATATTAGTCTTGTTTTAGACTTCCTGAAAGGAATCAGACTTTAAATCATTATAATATGTTCTTACATATATATATATATATATATACGTGTTTGCACACCCGTTGACGGGCATTTGTTGATTTACATATATACATAGTTTATATTACTACCATATCATCCCTTATTTGCAAATAGTTTTATCTTTATATATGTACATTAAGTTTTAATAACTACCTCATTTCTTAATCTTTCATCACTGTGTTTTTGCGCACACTATGACCTATTTAGGTGTCGACGTGCCGTAAAATACCATTCGTTCATTCATTCATTCATATATTCATTCATTCATTCAATCAATCATTCATTCATTCATTCATTCATTCATTCATTCATTCATTCATTCATTCATTGTGTATGAATTTAAATTGTCAAAGGTTTAAATGCAACACTGATTACACATTTTGTGTAACCGTTTAAAACGGGTATGCAGTCAATTTGACTGGTAAGCATATGGAGAAATATCATTGCTGTCCTTATTTTGAGGAGTAGATATGCATGTTCACTAATACATCTTATATTGGTCACGCGGCGTTCAATATAAACTGCAAACATTTTGTTTGATTAACCATTTCAATATTACAACAACCGTTAATATCTCGACAATAAATGCTACTGTTAGAGAAAATTACTCTATAATATGGGCACAAAACACTAGAAGAAATATAAAAATATCGGACAGGGAAAGCAGCATACAAGGACGACAGTCAACCACAAAACACAAAAACAAACATGCAAACAGACAAATGAGAAGGCAAAAGTAATAAAAAATGCAAACGACATCACAAACACAACAGGGTTGACAATAGGGCTACCGTCTTGGAACGGTCAGTGGCAACAAAGGCCACTGGGGGTTTAAACCGGTTGTAGGGTGCACCAAACCTCACACTTACCCTACTGTCATCCCATTAAAACAGAACAGTGTAAATAAAGAAATCCCCGTCATGATCTAATCTCTAACCAACAAGGCCGCATCAATAGGCAATATAAGTAAAACACAAATATGCTCGTGTAAATATAATACAAAAAAACCCACAATAGCCTCGAAAGCCACAATGAAGGTACTCAATGACTTGGCAGAAGCCAGAGCAACAAGAGAATAACCCATTAAGGGCACGACAAGAAAATTCATAGACAAACATCAAACGGCACCGTCCCATTGGGCTTTAGGTAGGCGTCATCATAGGGTCTACAGCATATCCGGTCATCGTGCAATTAAAGAGGAAAGCATAGTAGCGAACTGTAAAATGGTCCACTACCAAGCATGCAGTACGTTGCAAAATGATAGGGTCATAACCTCTTTTGATTAACGTTTTTAACAAGTTTAACAAAGATAGTATGAAAGTGATCATGACCAAGAATCTTACGAAGTTTATAAAGCACATCACCATAGAATTCAGGTTGTGATAGTCCTTGTCGCAGAAGAGTCCTTAAATTACTTTTATATTTGGAAAGAAGATCAGGGTTACGATAATAAAATTGTGGAAAGGTTTTACGAAGTTTATGGTAACGGTAGCTCTGATTGAGCAGCTTTTTAGTTCTACAAATAATAAAGTCCTCAAGTACAAGCTCTTGAAAACGAATAAGTTGAGACACATACACCCCATAAGAAGTTGCTCGGGGAACATCCCCATCCAAGTGGGGATAATTAACAATGCCAAAATTAAAATCATCTCTCTTGTCATAGATTTTGCTAATTATTTCACCATTTTCAATCGAGAGATCTAAATCAAGAAATGAAGCGTTATTATCAGATGTATTAGCTTTGTTAAGCTGAAGTTCTTTAGGATAAATATTATTAACCATAGTTGGAAAGAAAGGGTTGTCAACGTTCAATATGTCATCCAGATACCGAGAGGTGTCATTATAGGCGATAACATCTGCCTAGGTATCTGGTGAAAGACTCAACACGAAATCTCTTTCATAGCAAAATAGAAACTAATATGCGACAAGTGGTGCACAGTTCGTACCCATAGGGATACCAACAATTTGTCTGTAAACGGTGGTTCCATACCTGACGAAAATATTATCTAATAGGAAGATGAGTGCTTCACAAATTTCATAGCAAGTCCACATAGAATAATTGTCTAAACTGCCGTTAATAAAACACGCTTTAATATTTTTACAGGCCAAACATGTAGTATTTTCTCTATCGAATGTTTTTTGAATAAGAGAAATTAGATTGTCTTTGATAAGATGATGTGGAAAACTGGCTTTGCCTTTCTCCCTTTAACATAATTTAAAATAATTAATATTTTCGTATTTATATGTGTTATTGTCTTAGAAATATCGTGATTTTAGGTTAAATATTACATACAGTTCATAAACCAAATATGAAGTTGGATAATTTGATTTATTGCTTCGGTTCATGCCCAGAACATTATGATGTTCTGCTTTTGTCCGTGCGATAAAAGTGAATCGTTGTGTCGAACAGTATATCTAGTCCAATTTTGTTTCAATATGCTCATGTTGAGTCATTAAAAGCATTTTCTCGTCCTTTCGAGTACACGAAACATATACACAATATTCGTAAATGTGCTGTCGATACAATGATAGAAGATCGTCGTCATTGGCCGAGAACGTCCAACAAAATAAAACATTTCAATTAAATTCTTACACACATTTGTCTAAAAGTTATAAATAGATTTTGGAAGAAATGTCTTTAATTATGTTATAAGGAAAGATTTTCATTTTGTTATATTTCTTTGTTTATTCTAATTTTGTGTATCGTTGTTAACGTTGCATCTCATCATCAAGTACTTCGTAAAGGTCCTCTTATTTTGCGTTTATCATTCCAAATGTTAGTTTGCAAGAGAATTAGCTCATATCGATCCATTGTACAGTTAACTTTCTTTTAATTATGCAATAAATGTACAGTTCTACATATTCACAACACATTTCTAGATCTAAATTATACATATATATAGACGGTGCCAAAGTGCTAAATTTCTTGTTTTCGTTCTACATGTTTCATACTTCAGCTCCCAAAATGATCTCCCCAACCCTCTTTAATAAAAATCAGTTCTCCCCAAATTAAGATAGATCACAACAGTCACATAATTAGGTAATTGTTAATAGGCGCAATAAATGTCATGTTAAGCAGTTTCAATAATAAAATCAAAGTCATGCTAAATGTGAAACTGAAACAAGAAATAAAGAATATGCAACCATATTAAACTGGAATACATATATACAGTTTATGAAAAAACAGTAATATATTCGTTGCGACAGTCTCAAGTTCTAAATCTGTGAGAGATATTCTAAAATATTATTCAAACTGCTTTAATTTTAATTTTCACTTGTTCGCATGTAGATAAGTTTCAACTCTACATTTCATTTACCGACTCAATTAAACTCAATATTTAAAAATCATCAAACTAGATTACATTAAAACAAACATAAATGTTACATTCTAACAATTAAATAGAAATCCATCAGTCGATGGTAGACATTTCTTTCTCACACCCGCATCCTCTCGTTGACGAAAAAAGCATACACGTCTACCATATTTATATTGATGGTAAATATGTCCGTAGTATCGACCCCAACAATTAACAAATACACCTTTATACAGGTACATTCTGCAATATTAATATAAGCGTGTAATAATCATGGTATTTTCAATAGCAAAGTATATAAGTATACACATTTACAGAGAAAGTATGTGTCTACCATTACTTATCAAGCAACCTGTCAGACATTGAGTATCAGTAATTTACATGTATGTTGCTTCTACAGACAATCTTATACAGAACATCTTATTTTAGTGACATACGCGGCGTCATTTTATGTTTTTGGAATGCAGTATTGATTAGACCATGTCTTTGATCATTGCGGATACTTCCCCCCTGGTTTGTCTCGTCTAATAAATCACAAACATCTTGCAATTCTGTTATGTGATTTTCCCTGGCTGACGAGTCTCCTTTTATAAGAAGATGTAGCGTGTATATTTAGTATTTGTCTTTTTTGCGGAATTAATCAACTTCTGTTCTGTATGATTGTTTATGCTTTTAAACGAAATACACATAAAGCTAATGAACACAGTTTCGCTTCTCAGATTAAGTTGTTGTTTACCCGTTCACTTTTCAATAATAAATGCATGCGTTGATTTAACAAATAAGCTTTTCAGTTGTTATATTGTATCGAGATAATACTTCTAGCAAAATAGACTAGCTTAAATAGTTGGTAGTGTTGATTGTTTTTCGAAATTGTCAATAGATTACACATCTGATTTTGACCACTAATACAATATGTATTTGCTTGATATATGGTATTAAAGAGACACACGGCAATGTTGAGATCTGTTTTAAACATGTGGACGAATTACAAAAACTTTTTTTCCCCGCTAAGATCCAATTTGAAGTTCCAATATAGATATAAAAATCGAACATGGAAAAGCAGCATTCAAGGACGACAGTCAACCACAAAAACACAGAGAAACAAATAACAAATTTAAAGATGAATAAAAGGCCAAATCACAAACACAAAAGGGTTGACAATAGGTCTACCGCCTTAGAACGGTCAGTGGCAAAAAGGGCCGCTGGGGTTTTAAACCAGGTTCTACCAAGATGATTAACATACCGCGTTCATCTTGTTAGTCCAGTATGTTTTCAAATTTATATAATTTATATAGTTTTTATTGCTACTAAAGTAGGCTTTAGTCAGTTTCAGTTCAAGCGGTACCAGCAAGAATACACTTTATGATTGAGTACATGCATTTGGTAATAGGGTCAATGATACTGGAGGATCAAGAAATATAATATGTTATATTGATAAAATATGTTAGATGTGAGAACATTAATTTAAAGTAATATACAATCTAGGGATACGACAGCGAAATATTGCATATTCCTAAGGTGGTCGATGTTGTATTTCTCCAAAAGTAACGTTTCTGCATATCTATGCTTTAAACAGTACACAATCCACACTCAACTGTTAAAGAAAAATCTTCCGTGAGATTATAGATTGAATACAATGTAATCTCCCCTTGGCAAACATCCTAAATATGGACGTTTCTAACACTTATTATAAAACGAAGGACCCGTCATGCATCACCATGCGATTGTCACTGAAAGTATAATTACACGCGATCGACGTCACACAAATAATAATACACGAGGGATGTGAACACTTTACCCTCATTCAACCAATAACTGCACATGAATAAACCTATGTACAGACACGAAACATTCTACGAAATAAATGTATGAATACTTCCTATTTGCTACGCTATTTTAGACAAAGTAACACATCCTCTGCTGGCATTTATTGAAAGGACTACACTTCAACATGAAACCTATATAGATACAAGTAAATAACAAAGTGTATCTACTCGGAAATAGTAGGAAACGTTGTATATTGCTGGAGGTAACAATGCAAATTGACGAAGAAGGTTTAATGCCTGTATGTGTTAAAAATAACAATATCCACTTATGGTAAGACCACCAATGAGTTTCATCTTCAGGATCAGTCGTTAGAGAGAGGGAGTAAGAGCATTAAAAGCATTAAGCTGACTGACTGACTGATCGGGTCATTACTCGAGTAATCAAGTCATGTATTCTCTACCAGCCGTTACTTACGATCGAATGTAATGGCAACTGTAATAGGGCACATATGTGGATGCTTTTGAAATGAACGTAATTGAAATTATATTGTCAAACATATTAGACCCCAGCAGCCTTTTTTTGCCACTGACCGGTCCAAGGCGATAGCCCTATTGTCAACCATTTTGTGTTTGTGATGTTATATTTTGCCTTTAAATCGCCTTTGTAATTATGGTTTGCTGTCGTCCTTGAATGCTGCATTTCCTGTTCGACTTTTATATCGACTTTTAGAAATGATTAACATGGTTTGAAGGTGATTCATTTTGTAATGTAAAGAAATATAAAAAAGATCGGACAGGGAAAGTAGCAAACGACATCACAAACACAAAAGGGTCGACAATAGGGCTACCGCCTTGGAACGGTCGGTGGCAAAGTAGGCCAATGGGGGGGGGGGGGGGGGTTGAAAACAGGTATAGGGTGCACCAAACTTCACACTTACCCTACTGTCATCAAATTAAAACAGGACAGTGTAAATAAAGGAATCCCCGCCATGATCTAATCTCTAACCAACAAGGCAGAATCAATAGGCAATATAAGTAAAACACAAATACGCTCGTGTAAATATAATACAAAAAAACAATAGCCTAGAAATCCAAAATGAAGGTACTCACTGACTTGGCAGAAGCCAGAGCAACAAGCGAAAAAACCATTAAGGGCACGACAAGAAAGATCATAGACAAACATCAAACGCAACCATCCAAATGAGCTTTAGGTAAGCTTATCATAGGGTCCACAGCCTGTCCGGTCATCGTACAATTAAAGATTAAAGCATAGTGGCGAACTGTAAATGGGTCCACCAACAAGCATGCAGTACGTTTCAAAATGATAGGGTCATAACCTCTTTTGATAAACTTTTTAACAAGTTTAACAAAGATAATATGAAAGTGATCATGACCAAGCATCTTACGAAGTTTATAAATCAGATCACCATAGAAGTCAGGTTGTGATAGTCCTTGTCGCAGAAGAGTCCCTAAATTACTTTTATATTTGGAAAGAAGATCAGGGTTACGATAATACAATTTTGCAAAGGTTTTACGAAGTTTACGGTAAAGGTAACCCTGACAGAGTAGCTTTTGAGTTATACAAAGATTACGAATATTAAAGTCCTTAACTCGAGTACAAGCTCTTGAAAAACGAATAGATTGAGACACACACAACACATAAGAAGAAGGTTAAAACTATCGGACAGGGAAAGCAGCATTCCAGGACGACAGTCAACCACAAAACACAAAAACAAACACGCAAACAGACAAACGAAAAGGCAAAAGTAATAGAAAATGCAAACGACATCACAAACACAAAAGGGTTGACAATAGGGCTACCGCCTTGGAACGGTCAGTGGCAAAGTAGGCCACTGGGGGTTTAAACCGGTTCTAGGGTGCACCAAACCTCACACTTACCCTACTGTCAACCCATTAAAACAGGACAGTGTAAATAAAGAAATCCCCGCTATGATTAAATCTCTAACCAACAAGGCAGCATCAATAGGCAATATAAGTAAAACACAAATATGCTCGTGTAAATATAATACAAAAAAAAATAGCCTAGAAAGCCACAATGAAAGTACTCAATGACTTGGCAGAAGCCAGAGCAACAAGAGAATAAACCATTAAGGGCACGACAGGAAAGATTATAGACAAACATCAAACGCCACCGTCCCAATGGGCTTTAGGTAGTTGCTCGGGGAACATCCCCATCCAAGTGTGGATAATTAATAATTTCAAAATTAAAATCATCTCTTGTCAAATATTTTGCTAATTATTTTACCATTTTCAATCAAGAGATTTAAATCAGGAAAAAAAGCGTTATTATCAGATATATTGGCTTTGTTAGGCTAAAGTTCTTTAGGATAAATATTATTAACCGTAGTTGGAAAGAAAGGGTTGTCAATGTTCAATATGTCATCCAGATACCGAGAGGTGTCATTAAAGGCTTCAGTAACATCTGCCTGGGTATCTGGTGAAAGACTCAACATGAAATCTCTTTCATAGCAAACTAACAACAAATCTGCATGTAACATTTTCAAGAAAATCATCTAAACAACGATTGCAATAAAAACAAATTTAGAAAGAAGTGTACATATGATCGTAAAGATATGATCAAAATGTTCTGATATTGCAAGAGAAGGCCCGCAAGAGGGGCCCAGTTAGATTTACAATGAATAAATAATATTAGCTAATTATATAACGCTATAAACGCCAAGAAAACAACAAATATTCAGCACGTTAGTAAACGTCGTGAACGTCAAAAATTGTTTACTTTCAAAAAAACGGAAATGACGTCGTCAGTTAAAAATCGCTGACATTTTAAATTGCGTTAACGTTAAATAGCGTGCGCTAACGTTACAGTGTTTCGACATGTTTGACTATTTTTCCATATTAAAACTCGTGCATTATGAACAGTAATTATTTATCTATCTATAAATTGCTATATTATAATATTTAAAGACAAATGTTGCATAAAAGAATTGTTAAAATGACTTTAATTTAAATCCTTAATAGACAAGTTAAGTAAATTTATTTCGTTAAAACTCAAACGTATATACGTTCTTAAAAAACGTTAAGCTGTCTAGATCATAGATGCAAATTAATCTTAAAACGAACAGATTAAAAAAAAAAGAAAGTAAAAAAAAGGGTGATGTTACATCTGATTTCATACACATATCGAACATTAAACTAGAAAATACGTTTTTATTAAATTATTAAATATGAGGTGAATACTTTCGATATCAATCACAGTATTGCACAGTTATCAACAAATAAGCCGGCATGGAAATTTATAAGTTATTGTTACTAGAGATGCGACTGTCATCCCCTTTGTTTATTCCAAACGGTTAAATAGTGTTGAGTCGACGGATCCAAAAAGATTCGCGTGATTTTCGAGTGTGATCTGACCAATTGGGGTTGTGGTCTTTGCAGCAAAGGAATATATCCGAGAAAACATGTCCTGTACTGCAGAGATGTTCTGCGACTGGCGACCTGGCGGGTTTGCGTGTGTTAACGTCAGATCTATGTACGTTAGTCCTTTGGTTTAGAGGTTGTTTTGTTTTACCTACATAGTGTTTTTGACATTGCTTGCATGCCAACAGATAGACGACATTACTCGTTTTGCAACTGGCATGGCATTTTATATTGACTATGGCGCCAGTCGAGGATTGTTTAAAACTATGCCTGACAGGCATGAGTTTGCATGTCTGGCATCTAGGCAGGGACTTGACTTGACTGTCCAACTGAAATGTCAGTGGGATTTGGTTTTAATTTTGCTCGTACTAGCACATCCCGCAGATTTTAGGGTCTTCTGGAAGCTATGATCGGTTTCTCTGAAAAAATAGTTTCTTGAGCCGATCGGATGATTCTATGACAGGCCAGTGACTTGTTAGAATCCCGTTAACGTCAGGTGCGTTTGGGTGGAAGGTAAGTACAAATGGTGTCTTTATATCAGAAGCATCTGGCTTTTTTTGTATTGCAAGATATCGTTTCTATTGTGCTCTCTTGCCCTCGAAATGGCATTCAAAATGTCCGGATGTTTGTATCCTCTGTTGAGCAAGTGTCGTGAAAGTTGTTTAGCTTGGATCTCAAATGTATTTGGATCCGAGCATATGCGTCTGATGCGTACTGCTAAACTGTATGGTATACTTTTGGAGCAATGTAATGTTTTGGGTGGCAGTTACTCGGCAGTAAGTATTGGTGACTGTCTGTAGGTTTAGTGTATAAATCGACTGCTATTTTGCCGTCCTCTGTTTGGGACTGTGTGCCCAGGTAAAGTGTTCTGTGTTAGACATTTCAGCCGTAAATTTGATGGTAGGGTGAAATTCGTTAGCTTGTTCTAGAAAGTAGTGAAACGATTCGGTGCCATGGCACATTTCATGTCAATATCGTCTATAAAACGAAGCCATGTGAGGGGTTTCAAGGGTACCGATTGTAGAAGACGTTGAACATGTTGGCATACGAGGGTGTTATTTTCGTGCCCATCGCGGTACCTTGAGTTTGAAGATAGTGCTTACCATTGAACTCAAAATTATTACATTTAAGAATCAAAGTAAGCAGTTTGACAAGGTAGTGGGTGGGTGGGGTTTTGATGTCCCTACTATCCCATACATTTTGACAGGCTAAAATACCTTCATCATGCGGGATGTTTGTGTATAAGAATATAACCTACATCGATACTGAGAGGGTGTCGGGAGGGACGATATCGTGTGATTCTATTTGCCTCAAATAATCCGTTGTGTCTTGCAGAAATGAAGGTAAGTTACGTACATGCGGTTTCAAGTGATGATCTACAAACTCGGAAATGCGCTCAGTGAGGTGTCCATTTGCCGAAAAAATGGGGCGTCCGGGATTTCATATATATGCTTGTCAATTAATGCTTAACATGAATTATGAATATCCATAAGTCGAATAGAAGATCTATACATATATATTTAGAGATTCTTTAAATGAATTAAAGACATCCATAAGTAGAATATAAGATTTAATTTCTATAAATAAGTAATGATATGTACAAAAAATATATCTTATATTGAATTATAGATATATCTAATTCAATTACGGATATCTCTTAATAATGAAGAAATAGTAAAACGGCGCCCCATACATGTGTACAATATCTTTTAATTGGTTCAAGCCCCCGCACTTTCTATGGCGTTACCCTGTTGTTAATCATTTTATTTTTATTACCTAACTCTCCATATAAATGTGTATTAGTAACTTCTGACTGTTTCTCGCTATTGCCGTCACATGGGTGAAACAGTTCGACAGCCCTCCTGACAATAAACTGTTTCCAGGCGCGTACCTGCCTATACGCAGATACGCAGCTGCGTAAAGAAAATCTGAGATGCAACACTTTTTTTACCGTGTTTTATACATTATTTGAACATAGCTGACATATGGAGCTTCATGGCATGACACTAATTTACTCTAGTGTAGTAAAAAATGTCAAAATCTGTAAGGAAATCCATGTATTTTTGGTTCATCGTTTTGCTACCAAAATACGGCAAAACGCACAATTTGGCGTCTTTATTTAAAAACAACAACAGGGGGAGCATGCCTCCGGACCACCCTAGCACGGTCAACCCCAATCTTGAATAATGGGGAAAAGCCTGCAGGTACGCGCCTGGTTTCATTAAACTAAACGCCATCTGAACGATTATCCCGTCAGGATAAAACAATTAACATCGACTGAATGATTTTCTTAATATCTAACCCAGCAGTTATATAATCTGCTTAATATTATATTTTAATTCTACCGCAGTGTTATAAACTATGACCCATCACACCAACGCAATATAAATATTCTGTTCATGCTCAGCAGGTTAGAATATACTGTCTAGACAAATATGAAGAGCGTGATGTACATGTATACTACACTCGTACATACCTTTCACCATCCAATCCCTGTCATCCAGGTCTCAATGTTGACATCTGTGAAATCGGTCAGCGTGACCTTCATGGACATTCGTAACATGATTCTAGATAGAGAACCACTTCTGCTGAACAAGGTCTCCGTCACCAACACTACTTGCAGCAAACCAATATAGGTGGTTGCTCACAGACCTGGCCAAGCTTTCACCTTCTCACAGCCCTTCTTCTTCCCAGCAGCTTCAAGTTTCTTAAAAACTCCTGAAAATAAACACAAATGTCTGTTTTACACCTTGTCATGCTTCAAAACAAATTGAACATTTACAAGTGTATTTTCTCTTTTTATTTTGTTTGTAGCACTCACCCTCTCCTTAAATAAAAGTATATATTTTTAAACTGAATAATAATGTGTATGACGTGTCAGTAGTGGCAATAGTATGCCATATTGTGTGTAGAAAAAAACATTCAAAATTTGAATAATTAAATTTTGGCTAGTTATTTTCTTTGTTAAAATTCGTATTTTTAAATAAAATTAAGTGCTCATAGAACCTTTATCAAGTTTAACTTTCACTAACATAGAATGTAAAGTTTCTTGCTTTCCACATTGTTTAGATGAAAATATAGCAAGTGTCGCGTGTTCTTGAAAAACAACGCCAATTTTGTTTTGTTATAGTGGACTCTTTTTGAAGTCAGAATATGCTTATTGTTAACCTTAACGGAGATGATATAGACTTTGTGTCAAGTATGTTTATATAATATTACTGTCAAGTTTGCATTAAATCTCTCGATAGCGAGACAAATAGAAATACATTGTTTGCCTAGCCTATAAGTTACTATAATATTTAATGGGGTATTTGTTTTTGTTATAAATATTAACTTCCATATTGTTTTATATATTACCTTTAGCTACATGCCAAACATCAAACTAGTGTTGGATTTCTGTGTGGTTGTCGTTCGGAAACTTCTTCACTGAACTGTGGCGGTCAGTTACCAAATCGACAACCTGAAGTTGATGTTCTACCACCAGGAAGTTCAGAGACCTTTCCAAACCCTCCAACTCCATCGCATACGAATGTTTCAGTTCATTACTCTGAAATGGATGACAATAAAAACAAAGTGTGCAACATTCAAACACTGTGTTTAACTGACATGGCATATAAGACTCTGGTTGAGGTAGGGCATTTTACACTGAGGTATAACGGTTTAGATTTTACCAAACCTGAAGCTGTAATGAAATAAAAATCATTTTGTTATTTTCAGTTAAAAAAAGTGTTTTAATATTTATAATACTTACGACACCAAAACCTTTGTAGTGAAATAACAGAAAATTGAAATAAAAAGCATTCAGACATTTTCTTTTATTTGTATGCACATGAATGTTTGTAAGTACTATATTATCATGAATAGGCAGATCCAATAAAAAAATATGCCAATGGCCTATATATATCATGTAGATCTAATGAAATATTTGTTGTTCTCAATACTTGATTTATATAGTTGTATTTAAAAAAGAAATACCAGTAAAATCTGTAATTTTTATAAATAGCAGCTCATTTATAAATTATCAATAAACACACTTATTGATAAGGCCATTCTAATTGTACACATATCAACAGCCTGTTCCACTTGCTGTGGAATACACAGGTTAATAAAACCTTCATATAGGGCTCGTTAGGGTTTTAAAGTAAATAACAGGGTCATAAAACAAAGTGACCAATCAGATGTGTAGTCACACTGGGGGACCTTGTATATTGTTGACTCTGTTTCATAAAGCATATTATGCATATGGTATACTTCAATTACTTGTGCTGGGTAAAACATGGTAAATTGTGTCATTGAGACCAGGAGAATATTTCATATTTGGTATCTAGAATAATTTTAATCTTGTCAAACTTGCATTGTTTTCCCTCATGGTAAACACTTGTCTGCGCCAGTCTTCGAATAAACTCACTAGCCCGAAGCCCGTGGCTAGCAAACTGTCATTCGGGCTTGTGATTTTTTTTCAAATGTATTTAGTCGGGCTAAAGGAAAATGTACGCGTTTTCATTGAGTAAATAAGAATTCGGGCTAGTGACACATTGTAATTAAAAGACTGGTCTGCGCTGAAGTTTAGTCCTTAAGGAATATATAAATTATAGTAGACTAAAAGCCATGCAATAAAAAAAATAGATAATGTGCGCTCAAACCATACAGTCAAAAGGGACACTAGATGGTCAAATGTCAAGCAAGTCTCCTAACCTATATGCCTGTTTTAGGTAAAACATTTGAGCAACTGCCAACAATCTTCTTCTTTTTTTTTTTAACAGTTGTTTTTAGTTCCCAACACCGATACAGCCATCTGTGCTCGGGCCTGCAGCTTTACATTCCCTCTGAACCAAATAATCTTATATGTTCTGCAAGAAGCCAAGATGTAATGCGTTCTGGTGATCATTTTTGATTTGTATATTTTTTATGGAGACTGATTCATAGAAAACTCACCCAATAACAAACCATATAAAAAATGCAATAAATAACAAAAGAGTGGTGTGTACTAACCTCCGTTTTGATTTTTTTCATCTCAATGGCGGCTGCCGAAGAACGTTTTGTTGGTACGAGCCGTTTACCGAGTTTCTGCGGTCTCTCAAAAAGTCTCTCAACAAGTGTCGGCAACGCGTCGTCTTTTAATCTAATTCTTATACTGTGCTTGAACCCAGTCGATTCTGCAAATGCCGGATTTGTCAAAAAACTGTTCATCTTCAAAATGTTTCGCACACAGTTTCGAATGGCAGGTAGGCGCGAACAGCTTCGTCGCATTTACCCCCCGATATAATCTATCTATCCAAATCTGTCTTCGTTTCTTGTCGTCTGGAAACTTGAAAAAACTTGTCCTGTCTCTTCCCGAACGAGAATTGCAACCAAATGCCGCACACACATCCATTTTTTATCCGAAAACACTATGAAATTACAATTTAAACACATTCGTTCAATGCCGCGCTATTTCAAGTTGTGCCAGTGTGACGTCACTAAGGCGTTACGAAGCAAGGGAGATAATTTAGAACCCGGATTTACCTGAGATATAGGGTCCTATAGAAACCCCAGCGTCCGAACGCAATGGCATCGTAGGTCCGCACTGTACTGCAAACTTGAAAATACAATGAAAGAGACAAAAAACAACATAAAGGGTGTTGAAAACAGGGTTACCGACTTGGAATGGTCAGTAGGCAATAAAGCCTACTGGTAAGCTTGAATCGATTTTATATGCGCACAATCCTCGCTATTATCCTGTCTTCAGCGCCCAAATAGACAAGACAGTGTAAACAAAACTACATCCCATCAAAAGGAATTCTCTAACAATAAAGTCCACATCCGGAGAAACTAACTAAAGAAACACATAAAAAAAAACAAAAAACATCTCAGGATGTATCCAGAATCGTACTGAACAACCATAGTAGTTGCAGCTAAAGAGAAAACCAATCTAGGGTACGACCAAAAAACTCGAGGGACGAAAGCTCATGCACCCACCTCCCTTAGTTGGGGTCTCAGTAGGTACAATCATAGAGTCCCAAGACGTAGTCCAGTCATCGCACAAGTGAAAAGTGAAGCGTAATGACTGACTGTAGAGGGGTCAATCACTAAACATGCAGTGCGCTGTAAAACCAAAGGGTTATATTCTTTTCTGACGAACTTCCTGATTAAATTTGTAAAGTGGTCAGGAAACCCGTCAGACCCCTTTAACTTTCGAAGTTTATAGACCACATTTCCATAAAATGAGGGTGGTGATATGCCTAGTTGCAGAAGTGTTTTAAGGTTGGTGTTGTACTTTTCCAGCAGGCACTCGTTGCGGCGGTAGAATTTAGAGAAAGATCTACGTAGTTAGTGATAACGAAAACCTTGCTGAAGAAGTTTACTTGTAATAACTTGATTTCGATCATTGAAGTCTATAACATCATTACACGCTCTAGCAAATCGAATGAGCTGGGAGATATAAACCCCGTATGAGGTAGAACGAGGTACATCTCCATCCAGGTGTGGATAGATAACGATGTTAAAATTGAAATCATCTCTCTTATCATAGATTTTAGTATGAATACAATCATTTGAAATCGAGAGATGAAGATCGAGAAATGCTGCTACTGTATCCGAACTGTTGGCTTTATTCAACGTGAGCTCTGGTGGATAAATGGTAGTAACCATATGAGCAAAGAACGGATTATCAATATTGAGTATGTCATCAAGATACCGAGAAGTAGTATTAAATGCATCAATAATTTCACCCTGGCTAGCAGGTGACAAACTCAACATAACATCTCTCTCATAGCAGTACAAAAACAAATCTGCAACAAGTGGCGCACAGTTAGTACCCATAACCTGGCGGTAAATAGTTTTACCGTATCTTATAAAGATGTTATCCAGAAGAAAAGATAAGGCTCTACAAACATCAGTACAAGTCCACACATTATACTTATCAATGGGGGCGTTAGTAAAGAAAGCCCTGACATTATTAAAAGCTAGAAAAGTAGTACCTTCTCTAGCAAATGTCTTCTGAATAAGCTGAAGCAATTTTTCTTTGATAAGATTATGTGGTAGTGTAGTATACAGGGTAGAAAACTCGTAGGTGCTTAGAGAAGAGGCATGAAAATGCTTACACCGTAGTTTGTCAAGAACTTCTCCAGAGTTCGTGATAGACCAAAACAGATTGATTCCTGAGTTCTCGAAGGCCTTTCCGCAAAATTTTACAATATGTTCTTTAATCGCGGAAAGTCAGGAAGTTAATAGTTTTGATATATTGGTCGTGGTAAATGAACTAAAATTAGCGATAAAACGTGCTTTGTAAGGAATTTTGTGAAGTTTGGGTATCCAGTACATTGTAGGGAGCTTCGTCTGCTTACAAATGACAGAAACCTTTATAGTCTACATAAAGGTCACATGCTGGGAAACAATGTCCGTCTCCAGCAGAGGCGTAGTCAGATAAGCAGAAGTGCTCGCTAGCTCAGCATTCAAAGTATTGATATATTGTAGTCGTCAGACAATAATTATATTGTTGGAAGCTTTGCCTGCTGGAACTAGAGCAAATTTAGTATGTTAATTCTGAATACCCTTCTTAAGGTGTCGTAAATTGTATGTAGAAGGCCGTGGAAGCAGGGATGGATTTGATTCGTAAAATAAAATACGTAATTCAACAATTTCTGAAATAGTTTTCATCCAAGCAGTAAGTGCATGTTTATCTGCTTTTTCTCGCTTACACCACTTTGTACAGAAATCCGTTAAAGAACCCTCAATTTCATTGCGACAGGCATTAAAATCAATATCAGATGGAAGGCGATACTTAGGCCCTTTGGCAATTAAATGCCGAATCTTCTTATCCTCAATTACATCAATATTTCCAGTAAGAATGTGACCGGCAGGTTCGTAACACAATTTAGAATTTTGACAATCTCAATCAGTAGGTGTAGATGTCTCGATCTCAAGATCAGAAATGATCCTATTATAATTTAAAATAAGATTTCTAGTAGATTTCTTATACTTGTAGCAAATAACAGGAGTCTCAATATTCTTGAAATACTTTGGAATTGTGTCAGTCACCCGCATATCATTAAAGATACCGGCGAAATTAATGAAATTGATGCCTTTATCAACATAAGTTATCTTCAAAAAATGCCGTTGATGGTCAGATGGAGCATCTATATGTGGACGCAAAATATGTTGCGTGTAACTTTGAATAATAAATGCAACCTCATATAATGGATTAGTACGGACATAAATGGCATCCGTTTCTTCGTCAAGTTTCTGTAAGCAAGAAAAAGACAGACTGACTACTTTGCTAAGGAGGGCGTGTCTACCCGATTTTTTATAAATAGAATTAAGGTCTGCAACAGTAAAGACTTTCTTAAATTTACGTTTAAGATTATGGTTCTTCCGGAGACCATGTGACCGTCGTCGACGTTTACGAATAGACAATATGCTAAAAGGATTTATATCTGGGTTATTGGAAATGTTTCCTTCTTGATAAATGTTATCGTTTAACGCCAATGGATAAGGAGTTTGTAAAGGCTTATCCATTTGAGTTCAGCAATACATCTAGCTTGTATATTGTAACCTTTGGTAGCAGTATTATCAAATTCAATATATTCCACGGGCTGAATGCTAACATCATCTATGGAATGCCCCGAATCCCTAAAGTGTGTATAAAGAAAGTTTTTAAAGCTCACAGGTAGAATCACTTTGCGTGATATATGGCATGTAGGCACACACAAACATGAAACTTCTTGCGCATTTCAAATCACCAATAATCAGTATATGATATATATACAGAACAACGCATATAGGCCTTATCTATAAATATGACCTTTAATGTAGATCTAGATCTATCATGTCTATATCATAAGTGAAATGTTTTAGATTTATTGATGACGTCGATGTCATCAACACTTTATTGACGTCATGACGCAACGTCACAGTAAGTTATTTTATCATGCAGATATGCATGCACTTCTCTGCCTAATAAAGGGGTGACCTAATAAATTATGCTTTATCAGGCACTGACCAATAATAAAAGCAAATCAATGCGGCAGAGCCTCGCCATTCTTCATTTTCTAAGCCTCGCTTAATAAACTTGATAGTAAAATGCACTGACATAATATTCTCTATTTTTGTTCGGAGTTCGTTATTAATATTTTCAGGCCCGTAACTAGCGCTAAAATGTAACCGAGGCACATCCCTTTATATGGATGTCCGGTGGCATGCATATCGCACCTCATCTCCCACCAGCTTTGTTTTCTACAGGCGATTTCCTGTGTTTAAGTGCATTTTCAGTTCGAAGCACGACGTTTTTGTTTTTTTCAAGTTTTCTTATTATTTTTTTTTATTTTTTTTCAATGACTAGTTATTGTTTTATACTGAAGGTGTTTATATGTAAATATGTACATTTCCAAAATGTTACCAAGGCAACTGCCTCGGTGTGCTGCAGCGTAGCTACGGGCATGATTTAGCGATTATGAAATATAATTAAATCATTAAACTTTTATTATTTTGGATTCCTATACCTAACTCTCAAATGTATCAAGATTTGCAATAACTGATTACATACAGAATTAGGTAATAAAACAGTAGTTTCATGGGTTTCATGGCTTAATTTTCTGTTTAAATGTTGCATCTACGCTTACATCGCTTACATCGATTACGGTGGGATGGATATATTAGTTGGCAGTTGAAGACCTCAGCACACGTGCATTAGCATATGGCTAAACATAAACACGGAACTATAACTGCCATGTTTGATGTTGCTTAGTATTATACCGTATCACTTAATTGTTGTCTTCAATATTTCTGAATATTCTATCTCGTCAGTTGCAATGGAGGTCACTGACATAAAACAGGTCTCGTGTGCATTTACTGTACAATCATTCGAGTAGCTAATTGTTTTTCTCGGTACACGGGAACTGCTGTACTTTGACTGGCTAGTACTTTACATTGCATCGTTGATTGCATTGGAACGAGTTGTTTATCTCCATATCAAATTATATATGCTGGATAGTTGCATTTATTGTCTGCAAACCTTTAATAGAATACAGCCTATATACCTGACACACGGTTGAATTTTATTTTCTTATTTACATGAAGATTATTGACAATGGTTACCTAAATGTTATATGTTGCTTCCATTTATCCTACTTACTGATATTTGTTTGGAATGTATCTTTTTCTTTGCCCTTTATCTGTACTTGATACTGTTCCTGTTTGACCTCTTCTTATATATCCCTGAAACTGGATTGTTCAATGGTAAATATAAATATATTAGTTTTGAAAATCGATTGAGAGAAAAAATTAAGTAATAGATAGAGTCTGGTCTCAGCGAGTTGGCTAGAGTCTATCTTTTTTGTAGCATGGTGTATTTAATAACACTGTGACGACATAGTGACCGTACTCTACATTCCAATATCCTGTAGTTGTAGTACTGCATAGCCACGCCCCTTTAGTTACCCTAAATTAAACGAATTAATGCTCTGCATTCATCAAAGGAAATGTCACCGACCATGCTACAAATAATATTAGTAACCACTGAACATGCCTATATCATGGGGCTTCATTGGTCAGTGCTCCGTAAACATGAGTCCATGTATACGTCTTGCGACGTGAACATTTGACGATTTCTCCATGGGTGCCTCATATCTTTAATAAATAAAGACACAATTTCGGAAATTATGCTGCCGATTCGTTGTGGACGATATACTTTCTTACCGTTTTTCAGCGCTTTCCATTGTTGATAAAATCTGACATAATAGTAAGTAGTCTGGTTTGCAAGTTTAAAGATAATAAAACCCCAACATTTGGGATTAACTGCGTGTTTTTTTATTAAATGTTCAACCAGATTTGGCGAAGCTTAGAGCGTTGACGTCATACACGTACACATATGGAGGCGTCACGAGTTAGGAATGAAATAGAGGCACGTTAAGGACATATTGGCTGAATAAAAAATACGTGTTTAAACGTTGTTTTTCATACAAGTTGTAACAACTTTAAAGTGACTCACATGAGCCCATGTCCCCTGTCAAGAACCAACATTAATAATATACAACTTATTAAGGATAATAGTTAGTTTGTGTTTAAAATGTTCAAAACACCTTTGTCAGAATCATGTGCCCGAAACAAGAATACTTTGAATAATAGTTGTTTTTACATTGAACACTATTATGTAAGGGTCTTGAGGGGAGTTGGTTCGAATAAGAGTATTAGAGAGCTGTTGCAACCCAGAATGCGGTTTTAACACCCAGCAGCCATTGTGTTAGATACCGTTGAAACGTGGTATCCCTATGAGCGACCCGTTTATGTTTGTATTTCTCATCTATACTTCACCACAAATTTAAATATAGTTTATGTCCGCATTACTGTTTTTTATTTAAAACATGTTTGTTACGACTACGTTTTGCGAGTGCTGCATTTCCAGTTCATCTGGTGTTTCTAGCGTGTCCTTGTGTAGAGACCAAACGATCTGTGATAGACTGTGAATATGACAATGGTACGATGTAATTTATATACTGTGACAATAATAGCATAAACAACATACGCAGTTAAAACGACCTTCAGACAAATCGACTATTTGCCTGATGCGTCTACCTTTAATTGTCTCAGCAGAACAGATAACATTAAATAAACTGCATTATATAATACAATTGCAACACTGTTTTGTCTAGACATAACAAAATATTTTACTAATTTATTACTCAGTCTAACATAATTATACTGCTAATAAATATAAATAAGCTATATGCATACACACTTAGCAGGGATTTCTAAAGAAGATACAAAAGTCGAACATGAAATGTAGCATTAAAGGAAAACAGCATATCTAAAACACACAGTGATACAAACAACAATTGCAATACATCCTGAAACGCTGGTCTCTTGGAAGCAACCAAACCAGTAAGATATAAAGCAGCAGACTTTGTTTTATTGCATAGATAGTATAAGGAGCAACACATCGCACGTACCCTATTACTGGCTTAATTTAAAGTTCTCCGGCAATGTTTTGTTTCATGAACATGTTTATGTTTATTTAAATCGAAATCAATACACAACAGTAGATACTTACAATTCACACATTGCAATATCTGTGAAAAGCGAGAATGAGATTTTGTTAAAAAACTTTGAACAGGTAAATTAATCCACTGGTAAATGTATTTATCAATTATCAGGCAATAGTTGTGCGCTATACAATTCAGATGTACCTCATTATCCCGTGCAGTCACGCAGTGGTAAAAGTAGTATCTACTTCATGCAAATAATACTTATTGTTACATACAACTTAGTAGCGGTTTTAAATATATGTTTCTCCCTGGGACTATTAAGAAATGTTCATATGATGTTTAAGTGTTAAATTTGTTAATTGATAATACTACAAAAAGGGTTCCTTTTTAAGCTGTAAAGTACGTTAACGTCCAAATGATTGGGCTTAAAGTCAAGTTATGCAAACCTATAACTAGTGTCCGAGTTTCAAAAGGTATTCTAATATAAATGATATTCTCATTGCATAATACGACATGAGCAAATGTAATACGTCTCCGTAGCCTTATTTGTATTTGTAGATTCTCGGTTTTGTTTTGGCATTCGTGTTGTTTATATATTACTCCTTTGTTCAGGCTGGTATACATGTATTTAGGCACGCATGGATTTATAATTTAAATAACAATATTTTAAATTTTCCCGATACTTTAAAAATACATTTAAGTTTTTTTGTTTTTTTGTTAGTTTGAATTGAACGAGTTACTTTAACATAATTTTATAACAGCGTATGAATTAAGAGATAAACAGGCTAAGATTTTTAGTCGGGGACGGTATGTGAGTGATTTTACTGTCTGACATTTTGCTTTACGGCAACGCCGTAAAACGTAACTTCAGACGGTAAAACCAACCACATATCGTCCCAGGTTGAAATTCTTAGCATGGTTATCTCGATTTTAATGCTATTCCATTCAAATGCTACAAATATATAATAAAATCATACACATACACTTGTTTTTCTATGAAAACTTAAATTCACGGATGCCAGCATTTTGCTGACGTCATCCAATGGCGTCGTTTATTAATAGCTTGTTTGCAATTGGATGAACGTCAACATCTAGACCATTTATGGAGCAGTCTCAACGATAACTATTTATTTTAAATATCTTTCTCTCATTCCTACCACTAGGGGTAAAATATCATCTGAGTTTGAATAATAATTCAGCAATGGCTTATCAGCAACAACATCAACAATGTCCAACAAAGCATATGTACAATGTTTGTGGGAACTTGACTTATGGGAAACGGATTGAGAGTGTAATGGCGATATTATGGAGTTATTAGCATTATTTAATTTAATGACAAGTTGTATGACAATTCAAATAATTCCAAAAGTCTTTAGACGTCAATAAATTATATTGGTATTCTCTGTAAATAAGGAAAATGCTCCATCAGCGCCATAGGTCTCACAACTGTGGGTTATTCTATTACTTCTGATGCTTCTTATTAAAGACACATTTCGAGCCTATTGTATTTGTGGGGGGGGGGGGGGGGGGGTGGGGGTGGTTTCGAGAATTTCTATAGGTAACTGTAAATCACTGTTAGCCAAACAATTTCATGAGCAAAGTATGATATTCAATTTTTCTTCAGATTATGAGGCCCACCCAATAAAGCATTTGTGACCAGTACACATAATAACACATTAAAGAATGTTGTATATTTATTGTGTTGTGCTCTGATTTTTGGTCTAAAAACAATTAAGAAATACCAGATAAGTTTTGTATTCAAAAGCTAATTTATGAACATATTGTTTTTCATTAAAGTAGATTACAAAGTGTTAAGCTATTCTTAACCTCAATATAGCAATGCTATACAAATACAAAACTAAAAGCGGGCCTCAATTTATATACCTGAGTTGATCAGCCATGAAGCGTGCTGGCTGTAAATATTCAAGCTTCCCGTGCTTTTTCAATGACCAAGTAGCGTTGGGAAATGTGTCTTTAACTTCCAAACCTGTGGAAACAAATTTGGAAATTTATTTTACTCAGATCATTATCATGAGAAGTGTGCTTGAAGAAATAGCGTATATTATACAATTATGGACTTTTCAGCTGTTATACATGATGTGATATGCACCAAAAAAATCATTATTGACCGAGGCGATAGCCGAGGTCAATAATGATTTTTTGGTACATATCAACATCATGTATAACAGCTGAAAAGTCCATAACTGTTTTATTATATAACCCTCAATTTACAATTATATAAAACAGGTCAATATCAAAAAAACAATTATATAAAACAGGTCAATATCAAAAAAACAGGTCAATATCAAAAAAACAGGTCAATATCGCTAGATATTTTTTCTAAAAAATTACTTTTTAGCCAATGAAAACGCGTCTATTTATAGGTTATATAATAATTATCAATATTGTCTGAAAACCAAGTTGTATTAAACTACTTGAATAACCTTCGTATTAGTCAACACAATTGTTAAAACTGTATACCTTTGAGGTAAATCGAAGATTCGTCAATATGAGCTTGCCTACTCACTTATGAAATAATGAGTCAAAGCATATATAATATTCGAACATGAAATGTAGCATTTAAGGACCACAATCAACAAAACACACGGGAATCAAAACAATAATATAAAATGCAAGGTATATGACATCACAAACATAAACGGGTTAATACTAGGACTACCACCTTATGTCACGGTCAGTGGCAAATACTAGCCGTAAGGGTTTAAACCAGGTGCTAGGGTGCAGCAAAGCTCATCGTTACCACATTTCAACCCAATGAAACGGGACAGTGTAAATAAAGGATTTCCCGACAAATATATTTTTTAACGACATAGGCAGCATTAATAGGCAAGTATAAGATAGAGATGATGATACATTAATGAATAGAAAATGCTAAAGCATACTCAGTGATATTATTATTATTAAATGTAATATCCTCAATGACAGTTTTGGGAAGGTTAGAGATTTAGTATATAAATGTGCCTCTGTTAAAACGTGCTATGTTACCAGTCATAAAAATAGCGTAGGAACATGGGTGACCAGTAATTGGACCAGCATTTTAATAATGCCAGATATCTGAGAAAAGAAAGAATATTATGTGCTGACCCTCTTCCAACGACAAATATTTGCCTAAAGACACTCCTAACCATCACTGTTTGTCGAATTATGTGTCGATCCCAAAGACATGTTCTGACATTTACTGTCAAAGGTCATACAGATAGGCAATTGAGATAGACCCGTAGTTATTGTGTTAATCCTTAACATGCCTGCCAGGTTTTCAAATACTGAAATTTACACTTGCCGCGCTGTGTGCATATGTATGTAGATCTGTTATATGAAGTTGTAATACCCTTTTGTCCTGAAGTAAATGGAGACACATTCAAAGATAGAGGTATCATGTGTGCAATTACAGGCGCCAATATTATTCCTTCATATTGCAATTACTGTGTGCATATGTCATGTGTGCATATATCATGTGTGTTATTACACGCGCCAATATTATTCCTTTATATTGCAATTACTGTGTGCATATGTATGTAGATCTGCTATACTAAGTTGTAATACACTTTTGTCCTGATGTAAATGGAGACACATTCATAGATAGTGGTATCATGTGCGCCAACCTAGGACGATTTGGCTTGCGAAGGTTAAATGGAATAAATACAATATTAAATAATATTCATAAAATCAATAATACAGAATTTTAACCATCGCGAAGATGGCATGCATATGGCGGTGGACATGCCATATTTACTGCCATTATTTCATGTCCAGCGGCGTATGGTCACAATATCTAATACAATTATATGCCCCGAAGAGCGAAATAAACAAAATGGAATTTACTTGGTAGCAGCGGTTATTAATCCTGCGCAAAAAAAAGTAGACAACATATCCTATTGGTGGTTAAACAATATCCTGAGGCTTTATCGGCCGGAGTAATGAAACCACCGAATCGAAATTTAAGTAAGAAAACAAAAACATCGGGCTCAGTGATCGCCAAAGATCGAATGATTGCAATCGCGGGAAGACGTTTTACTGCCGCCAAACTGCACAAGCAACGCCACGGTGCTATATAAAAGAGAACGAAAGTGGACATTTGGAAAGGCCGAACATGATACATGCGAAATATTGCAGTCTCGGTTTGACTGAGACTGTTCATAAACGGTAGTGAAATATGGCACGTCTTGATAGCGTGATAGTCAGATTGTGTACAATCCAAATAAGAAACTGTATATTATACACTCTCAAAACAGTATTGCGTATCCTATTAAACGAATACATTTCTTCCTATCTGAGTATAAATTGTTGCTGATATGGAAAACACTAGACAAGGTAAAGGTTGATTATATCCGGTATATCCCTAAATTACTCTCTATAACAGACACTGAACGTTGTCTCGTAAATAAAACAGTTCATACAGCACACAGATGGCTGATGCCAAATTACGCACACTCATATTGACTTTATCGCATTTCTTTGTTAATAAAACAGTCTGTGTGATGCCACTCCTGGGTGATTTCAGAAACACGTTCAAAGTCGGTAAATAAAATGTTTGTCTCGTACAAACAACCCTTTAGAAAAGAATGATCTGCGCATGTGCCAAAGACACTTTGCAACACTATGATATATCAAATGCCAACAAGTCGCCAAACATATGAAGTCTAAATAGTCTTAATTACTTTTTCTCCGAATTCTGATTTGGTTTATTTTGGCTGACACTTTTCTTCTTTAAACTAATTTGACTTCTATGGTATGTTTGCGGTTGACTGTCGTCCTTGAATGTTACTTTTCCTGTTCGATTTTTATATCTATATTGTTCAACATAATACTTGTCCAATTGTTGCATATTTAAAGTATGTTATGTCAGCAATTCGTCCAGGAAATGAACTTTATAATAAATTGCATTCGTTCCAATCACTTTTCGGATTTTGTATAACGAACATTTGTTTTTGTTGTTTAATTATTTTAATTCAAGAAGTTTAAATCAATTTACAGTTGGTCAGTAATCGAGTTGTTAGACTAAAGGAAAAATGTCGATTCAAATATATTCGTTTACAACGTAAAGTATGCTAACATTTATTGGTATCAGAAAGCAAATATAGATATAAAAATTGAACTGGAAAGGCAGCATTCAAGGACGACAGTCAACCACAACACACACAGAAACAAAGAACAAATTTAAAGATGAATAAAAGGCCAAATAATACATCACAAACCCAAACGGATTGACAACAGGGCTACCGTTTGGAACGGTCAGTGGCAAAAAAGGCCGCTGGGGTGGGGGGGGGGAGGGGGGTGGGGGGGGGGGCGGGTTAAACCAGGTTCTAGGGCGCACCAAACCGCACACTTACCCTACTGTCAACCCAATAAAACGGGACAGTGCAAATAAAGAAAGCCCCTATTGAACTATTCCCTAACCAACAAGGCAGCATTAATCATGTTAATAGGCAATATAAGTAAAATACAAAGACGATCGTGTATGTATCAATAAAACAAAACACACTAGCCTAGAAAGCCACTAAGAAAGTACTCAGTGACTTCGCAGAAGCCAGAGCAACAAGAGGATAAACCATTGAGGACACGACAAAACAAAGAAATATAAAAAGATTGGACAGGTAAAGTAGCATTCAAGGAGGACAGTCGACCACAAAACACAGAAACTAACACGCAAACAGACAAACAAGACTGCAGACAAATATCAAACGTCACCGTCCTTTTGGGCTTCAGGTAGACGTCATCATAGGGTCCGCAGCCTGTCCGGTCATCGCACAATCAAGGAGGAAGGCATAGAGGCGAGCTCTAAATGGGTCCACCACCAGGCAAGCAGTGCGCAATATGATAGTGTTATAACCTCTTTTGATAAACCGTTTAACAAGTTTAACAAACATAGTATGAAAGTGATCATGACCAAGGATATTATGAAGTTACATCACCATAGAAGTCAGCTTGTGATAGTCCTTGTCGCAGAAGAGTCCTTAAATTGCTTTTATATTTGGAAGGAAGATCAGGGTCACGATAATACAATTTTTCAATGGTTTTACGAAGTTTATGTTAACGGTAACCCTGATTGAGTAGCTTTTTAGTTATACAAAGATTACGAATATTAAAGTCCTCAACTCTAGTACAAGTTCTTGAAAAACGAATAAGTTGAGATACATACACCCCACAAGAAGTTGCTCAGGGAACATCCCCATCCAAGTGGGGATAATTAACAATGTCAAAATTAAAATCATCTCTCTTGTCATAGATTTTGCTAATTATTTCACCTTTTTCAATCGACAGATCTAAATCAAAAAAAAAAGCGTTATTATCAGATATATTGGCTTTGTTAAGCTGAAGTTCTTTAGGATAAATATTAATCACCATAGTTAGAAAGAAAGGGTTGTCAATGTTCAATATGTCATCCAGATACCGAGAGGTGTCATTAAAGGCTTCAATAACATCTGCCTGGGTATCTGGTGAAAGACTCAACATGAAATATCTTTCATAGCAAAATAAAAACAAATCTGCGACAAGTGGTGCACAGTTCGTACCCATAGGGATACCAACAATTTGTCTATAAACGATGGTTCCATACCTGACGAAAATATTATCTAATAGGAAGATGAGTGCTTCACAAACTTCATAGCAAGTCCACATAGTATAATTGTCTAAACTGCCGTTAGTAAAAAACGCTTTAATATTATTACATGCCAAAAATGTAGTATTTTCTCTAGCGAATGATTTTGAATAAGAGCAATAACCTTTTGTTTGATAAGAGGATGTGGTAAG